>JBBPRJ010000016.1:0-29902 GCA_038092975.1 Chalciporus piperatoides | reverse complement strand
GTCTTTACTTTTCTTTTCTTGCTTGGGCTAATGACACGGTCAGTTCTTCCCGCCAACATAAGCAAAGTTGTAGTCTGTGTTGAATGAATCATTTTCCGTCTAATGATCGTGAAATAATTCTTTGATTCGGTCGAGATAACACAAAGATACTCCAGAGTGCTACACTTTGATGTTTTCTCTTATTTTGGCTACAATTGCTAAGATGTTCTACATTACAGATAAGTCCAGAATTCCTGCAGTAGGCCGCAAAGATGAAATCTTTGTTGTAGTTAAATTCTTTGCTACTATTTGAAAATACCTTATAAATGCGCAAATGTTAGATTGTGTGATTTGACAAGTATTGCTGGAGTTGATGCGGTGTTCGGTGGGACATGGTGGTTGCTGTGAGAGTTTGTGGTAGTGATCTTGTGCGGTATTTACCTGTCAGGTACTATATTGTAACGACTTACTGTGTGCTCCCGCAATTCCACAGATGTGTCGAGGTGAACATGTAGGGGCTGGTTAGACGTGCGTCAAATTACCGCATTTCGATGCATGTGCGAAATGCTGGGATGTGCACTTCGTTTCGCGTGTGTTCCGTTTCCATTTACTAGATACAACTACCCGAATTCCGACCTGCAGTCGGAATGCGGGCATTTGTATGTAGCTGTACATTGCTTTAGTGGGTACACGCACGGTCGTTTATATCACAATTACCACACTGTATTTACACGCGTTGCGGTAAAATACATCCAGAAATCTTGACATCACCCCAACCTAACTGTAACTCAATTAGAAAATGTAGGTAAAATAATCCCTAACATAGGGGTATCAGGCAGGGTTGACGCGACGCTTGCGGTAGCGGATGGCATGGAACGCGGGGCAAGCATCTATGAGGCGATGGGATAAAGTTAGGACCAGGGTGAGGAGGGTACCAACGGATGTCGCGACCGGGCGGGAGGACGTGATCTCAAAGGGTTGCGGCGCGGAGATGGGTTCTGGTCGGCGGGCGTCGTCGCGAAGGAAAAGAACTGAATGCCTTTCCCCTCGCTCATGGACGTCTCTCCTCTCCCTCCAACACCATCCAAGGAGCCTGTTTTTTTGGTAAGTTTGGTGGGAGGAATCCACGAGCTGTTGAAATCATGATGTGGCGTTGCTTCGACGCTATCTATGCCGATCCTGTGGTTGAGTACAATCCGATGTGACAGGGTAAACAGACCGTTGGATGTCAACACCCGCCGATGGCTGGGCGCGGGTTATGCTACAGCCCGATTGCTGGGTGTTTATCTACGACGATGGTGGAAATCTTAGGAACATCAGTGGTTGTACAAAGCAATGGTGACGGCGTCTCCCAAAATGAGCAAAGATGTAGGTAAAGAGGGAGTCGAGGGTAAGGCCTCACGAGAGCTTATATTTGACCATAGACCGACTGCGTACCAATCGCTGTACAGATTACACAATCCATACATCAGGCTGATGGTAAAACGTTTGTAAACTGTAAACCTACACCTAAGCTATGGGACTAGGACTAAGAGGAGGAAATCCCGAGAAAAGAATTCAAACGGACGTGTGATGTTGATGAGACTGACAGATGCGTACCTGAGAGCAGATGGCAGCCACGGAAAATCTATGCACCCCCAACGCCGAGGTCTAGCTCCTCCATCAACTCATCAAGGTCCTCGTCGTCATCGTCATCGTCCTCCATCTCGTCGTCCTCGTCCCCCATCTCGTCGGCGGACTCGTTCAAGCTGGAGGAAGCCTGTTCCTGACGTAGCTGTTGCAAAGCAGATCTGACAGCTAGGACAGGAGGTAGCTGCAACGCCTACCCTCAACCTACGAGGTTTAGAATGGGCTGAAATTCTTACTTTGCGCCGAGGTATCACGATGTGTGGCAGGTGGTTGAACGTCTCTGGGCCCATGGACGCGGACCAGCTAAGGTAGTCAGCCTCTGCCTCCGATAATATTTCGGGCATGGCCAACTTGAACGGATTGACCTGCTCCTCGGCTGCCAGGAATCTGAGCTTCACCAGGAATTGGCATCCCTGCACACTCCACAAAAAGATAGACCACACCGACCTGCTTGGTCCTCCACTCACTCACCCAGCGCTTCTTAAACACCTCCTCATCAGCTGGATCCCATCGAAAGCGTTGATATGCACATTCCACAAGGGCAGCCTGAGCGGCGATAAGCTCTTTGATGGCCAGGTCCTTGTCGGTGGCCTCGAGTTGCGAAGCATGGTTCTCCCCAAGGAATTCGTTGTGGTTGGAAGACATTCTGAGGGGGGGGCGTCACAAACGTGATACGTTTGCGAGGCAGATGCACGACGTAGAGTGCCAGCTGTGGCCAACTTGGTCCACCGCAAGACTGCTAGCTTTACGTCAGCAAATGACCCATTTATGGACAGTACTCATAGCCACCGCAGCCGACGACGCCTGACGCAGTACCAAAAAAAAAACTAACCAGGCATAGCCACCAATCCCGCTGTAACGAGATAACCACAGCCCCGACGAACTCGAGTCGAATGGCAGGCCAATGGTTGGCGGACGTACTCGGGAGATAACACATCTGGCTTCGATCGATTTGACGCGCGTTTTTGAGCGGTGAAAATCGCCTGCTGGTTGTATGCCCGGATGGTGGCGAGACCAGCGAGAGATTCAGAGAACCAGCCTGAGGCGAAGATGGGGGGTTTGGAGATGGCGTCGAGGTGCTTCAGTTCGCAAGACATCGAGAGGTAGTACCTGTAAAATACGTAGACCAGTCATCAGAGAGAAGGGCGAATGGGGGATAATTGAGGAGGCATACGCACCCACTCGAGATTGGGACCACATCAGCGGGATGGCCGCCAAAAGGAAGGGGGGGTAAACTAAACCCGACGACCAAAAGAACGCTTCGATGATATTGGACGTCACCAAACTGAACTGTGTGGAGCATCGGATGATTGAAACAAAAAAAAATCATACCATCGCAAGGGGAAGTTGACAAGGCATGAGGACCGAGAGAGCTGGGAGGATCACATCGGCAGTAGGAGGGCTTGTAGAAAACAGCGAAGCAGCTAGGAAAGAGCTAAACACGACGATGGCTGTGATTTGTTTAGAGCAATCCCCAGAACTCGTATATATACAGAAACCTACGTGGAATACCGCCCCAAAGAGTCGAGTTCATAGCTGTGATGCTGGAAGAGCGTGAGTACATATTGGACCTTGACAAAAAGCTCATTCATGAGCCCGGTCCGTGAATCCCAACTCTTCATTTGTTGTTCCTGCATCGTCTTGATAATTCGTGTAATGGACGTGTTCAAGGATATCGAGAAGATCATGATCGCGACTCCAACGAATGCGGACCAACCGAGAAGGTTGTAAAGGAGATGAAGCCGGGGTAATCTAATCACGACGTCCGAGAGTCAGCGATCATTCCCATAAAGCGACAGGTCACACACCTGGTATACGGACCCGAAATCGCGATCAATCCGTAGCTGCAGGTAGTAATCTGCAGCCTTGTCGCATCGACCGACATCAAGTTGACGACATCTCGAGAGGCACACGCATTCGGGTTTCGAAGCAAACCTGGAAGAACTGCAAACACCGATACGCTTCAGCCTCAGAACTCCGGAGGGTGACATGCATGTTACCAGGCGAAGAAAGGTCGTTTGGGCCAAACACGCGACGAACATGACAAGGGCGATGGAATAACCCCAGAGTGGGCTTGATTCAGCCACGGGGTCGCCACCCTTGGTATCCTGGTACTCAGAAATGAGTCGGGGCTGGACAAACACCAGGCTATCCTGCAAAAAATTGAGAGCGGCGGGGACCACCATAGGTGAAAAAAGCACGGTCCATACTAATCCAGAGCTGCTCAGACGTCAGCAACAGGTCTTTCTCGTAGATCGAACGGAACCTACCACCTCTCGGGAGCACGTTGCAGGTACCTTGTTTACGAAGCTGGCAGACTGCGCTGCTCCAGACTGAACATATTTCGAAACCTGACTGACATCCTGACTGACGCCAAACAGTACCCAAATCAAAAGTCTGAGAGTGGCGGCCACCCATGGAATCGAAATGCAACCAACATGGACCAACGCAGTCAGGTAGAGGCATAAAAAAACGCCCGTTTCACTCCTGCTTCCATCCTACTATCTTTGGCGATGTGACGAGGCTCCAGCATGGTTACCCGCGATCTAGACTCGGCACCGTTCCTCATGTTCCGGACATCAAGGTCCCATTTCAGGGGTCATATGCTACAGAATCCAGTGGGGGGTTGTTAGCTACAGTATCTCACGGGGTATTACTGTTGTAAACTCGCATCTCTATTGAAAATCCTTTAAAACCTCCGATATGTTGACCTCCGCACCTTTGGAAATTTGATCCTGTAGTGGGTCCGATAAAAATCGCGCGTAGGCACGATAGCCAGAAATAGAGAAAAACTCTAAAACCGCCTTGGAGATTTTCTTAGCCCTCTCGAGGGTCTCCAATTCTCTGTCACTCCCATCCTGTGCCGTGTATTGCTTATGGTGGAGCACCATGCCACAAAGGCATATCAAAGAACGCCCGTATAGCTCTAGGAAACACTTTAGACTCTCATGGAGGGGTTGATACCAGGACTTACTTCGTGCTTTGGGAAGGCCGGGCAAACTGAGGACGATACGACAAAGTGTTTCCAACGTTCCATGGTGCACCTGGTTCGTAACGAACTTTCCCTTGGTGTGGTCCACGAATCTAGACAGCTCGGTTAAATGCATGGTGTCCAGGTTGAAGTAGTTACCACCCCTGCAAAAGCCAGCTATGGGGGTGTACACCGTATGCAGCTGCCCGGGGGGCATGATTCTACAGTTGAGATGTCAATACAGCCTTGAATATGATACGTGGAGCACATACATCAAATCTCCAGCATACATGTGGACCGTTTCAAAGCGAACACGGTCAAAAAACTTGGAGGGAAGTTCATCAGGATCAGTGAGGGACTCTAGAAACTTTGGCAACGTTTTTCTGTCAACAGCTCCGTCCCTCGGGAAGATAAGGGTCCAGTTTTTCACCCCTGACAAAGGGACGACGTATGTTCCGGCACCCTCGGCATCATGGTGGGGATATGTGAGAACCCCTGCATGGTGAGCAATTCCCCACGAGCGCATGGTCCAAGCATCCCCTGGCACGAGCTTATCGCTCACGGATGCCTCTAGTTGGGTTTGGTTCCACCCAACACAGAGTCCATCATCTAGCTTCCTGGTCGTGCGTTAGCATGCTAAGAGTAGACGGTCCAAAGATCTTACTCGAATGGAGATGGCGCTGTCAGCTGTGCGAGGGCGAAATCCAACGTCACCCTCATCTGTTTCGGATCGTTAACCCCCCTCAAGAACTCCCCCAAAGTAGTTTCCTTGTACGGGTTATCAAAGTTTGCAGCGCGCTCCACCATATCTATCCAGGAGAGACGGGGTTAATCAACGATCATGGGCCAGTTGGGAGCATGTTTCGTCAGGACATACCGTGGGCGTTCAAGCTTAGCTTCGGTGTAGACAAAAACTCGCGGTACATCCCCTCCTCCGTGAACTCGAAGCCGTTGACGTTGACAAATTTCCGTATAACCACGGATTTGTTTTCCGAAAGTGCCTCACGCGCTGCGAGCAAAACCTGACCGTAATCTTGATGGGGTGAGAGGTACACCACGAAACTACTTGAGGGAAGGGACTCTGGGCAGGCAGCTAGCTCCTCAACGTACCGCATGTCCCTTTGTAGCACGTTGGTGATCGAGTTGTTTCCGCGAACCCGGATGCTAGGAAGAACGGTTTGTTGGCCACTGGTCCATCGTATTTTCGGAGAGTCTGCCTCGACCTGAATCCCAGCTACCCCAGTTACCAGATCCATCAGGTCATCCTCCGGAGGGGGTGTGGCGGGTGGTGGGGTGAGTGGAGATAAACCCCGTATCGAGCAATGCTGCTCCGACGTGGAGGGACCTGCCGCAGCATCACCTTGGCCAACTGCATGGCGGAGTTTTTCTCTAAACAAAGCGTTATCCCCCGTGGTGCATGGGGCATGAGTAAACCCACCTCCTCCTTTGCTGCGCCTCCCTATTTCGTTGCTTCAGTGCCGCTTTGTCCCCCTCTGTCCTGTAATGTAGAGGATGTCCAACCCGTATCTCCGGAGGAAGGTAGCTACTTACATAGCCATACGCCTCTTTTTTTGCAACTCGGTGTTCCTCCGCTTGACACTCTCATGCTGTCATGGTTGGGGGTTAGGTTAGCGCTACGATCGTATCATGGTGAGCAAGGCGGCCGCATGTACCTGCTCTTGGGACATGTCCGCCTTTCGTTTCGTCATGGTGCTGGGATGCAATTTAAAAAAAAGCGCTGAGAGGGAGTTCGTAGGATGTTAGAGTATGGAGTTGATTTAGATGTAAACGTCCTTACCGCAGCGTGTGGCTGTAATCACTCTGTAACCACCGTTGTAGGCAAGGGTGGGCCAACTAAGTAAGCGGTCCTTGAGAGGCCAAGGTACCGGTACCGCTGTGGTGTAAGTTGATGAGGGTGCAGACTACGTCGTGGAACAACGTAGTGGCTCCACTAATGGGGTTCGAGATCGAGTGGATGATAGGGTGTCTATGGAGGGGTTAACGTCCGGAGATGCGGTGTGAGACGAAGCTGGCTTGAACAAGAATGCAGACTACGTCGTGGGACGACGTAGTGGCTCTACTAGTGGGGTTGGGGTTCGATTTCAAGGCGAAGATACGGGGATGTAGCGTACGATGAAGACAACAGTAAACGAAGGAGCAGACTACGTCGTGGGACGACGTAGTGGCTCTACTAGTGGGGTTGGGGTTCGATTTCAAGGCGAAGATACGGGGATGTAGCGTACGATGAAGACAGCAGTAAACGAAGGAGCAGACTACGTCGTGGGACGACGTAGTGGCTCTACTAGTGGGGTTGGGGTTCGATTTCAAGGTGAAGACACGGGGATGTAGCGTACGATGAAGCTAAAGGTAAACGAAGGAGCAGACTTTGTCGTGAGACGACATGGTGGCTCTACTGGGTTCGGGGTTCGGGATCAGGTTGGATGTAGACAAGGTATGACGTAAACACATGATCTCGATCCATACACGACGGCGACTGCGACATCGCTTATTTAGACTTTATACGTTATGAATTCATAAAGACTTAATGTCCTGTTGAGATTGACACAATTCAAAATCAAAACGAAACCCAGGTGGAATAGCCAACGTTTACAAGATGCAAAGCTAGCTACAGAGACACGCCTGATTAGCTGTAGGGTAGTTTATCTATTAACGGTATATTGGGGAGATTGCATCAGTCAGACCCCCTCAGGTTAAAAACGCCCCGTCGATCCTGCTCTAGCTCATGGATCTTCGAGAAGAGCCCAACGGCTCGTTTACAGCGTGCGTCGTGGGTTTCTCGGAACTCCTGCTGTACCTCTTCCGGGCTGGACTTGACCGGCATAAAGCCGTAGTCAACCCACCTGAACAAACCACCTGGACAGTACTGTGTAAAGGACTGCCGGGTCTCATGGGCTTCTATACCAACGTTTCCATGACGAATTGTACCGGACGGTACAAAGATTGTTGAGCCTGGTGGAAATTGGATAACGAGGCGCAGGTTAAATAAGATAATGTGGCCGCCTCGAATGGGGTTGTAGGATCCACAGGCAAAGATGCCGCAAAGTCCAAAGGGAACGTTGGTGTTGTCGACGTGTTCAAGGGTGACAACACGGGGACCACAGTTGAACGTGCAGGTGGGAAAGATGCTCTGGGAAAAAACGCGAGTCAGACGCTCGTCATGTTTGAAGAGGGGCTGTAGGTGGGCGGCGTATTCCCCATAAAGCTTTGGCGCATACGACGCAAAGCAGCCTGTACGGCGGTGAGCTCCTGAGTGCACCCTACGTAGATTGGGAACGCACTGTTCATAAACCCGGCAACCCTTTGCACTGCGGCATCCCCAGTCAGCCTATCTAGGACAGCCCTGTTGGTTTTGCTATGCACCAGATTGCCTGGGACCTACGCAGGTTAGCAGGGCCTTGCACCTTAGAGATGCCCCACGTACCTGCTGTCCTCCCCCATAGGAGACCCCTGTAGAAAGGGCGACAAAGTTACCCCGGCGTTCTTTTCGACCAGGCTGGGCCCCAGCTCCTGCCTCATTCAGGAGCGCGCTGATGTGCCGGTGCATTTCGTCCCAATCAGGGCAGTCCGGTCGACCAGCCAAAAAGGCAAAGATGCGATCCTCTTTGTCGAGGATAGCAGTCGGCGTGCTAAGAGGAGTTGAGGCATGCTGCAGACCTTCACAAATAGGGGGCCTACCTGCCATCCCACTCAACAACCCTAAATCCCCCCTCGACGAGCTCCTCGAGGGAACGCTCCCTTGCACCGTTGCAGGGCTGCTTAAGGCTAACAAAGGCTCCCTTTGCCGCGCTCAAATGCTGGGCATCGAAGCTGACGGAGATGCCGGTGGGGATGGAGTACCCGTTGGATTTCGAGAGACGGGGTCGACCGGGCTGCGTGATCTTTTTCAACGCACGTTTCCTTTGGCGCCGAGCTTTGTCTGCATTTTTCTTGACACCACCCTCACGAGGTCCACGGCTGGAGATGGCACCCCCCGCCAAAGAACACGGAAGAGATGCTTGGGATCCGGGTCTGGGGTCCAACGTATTGGAATGTGGGGGGGGATGGTCCGGCGTATTGGGATGTGGAGGGGGATGGTCCAACGCCACCTCCTCAAAACTATCGGCGCCAGCAGCGGCGTTGTCGAGCTCGGCGCGCAGGGCTTCGTCTATACAGCTATGGATTGAAAGTGATGCAACTCTGATGATATTCATCGGGGAAACCGAGGCCTATGCAAACGTCAGTCAAAGGTTTGGTCGGTGGTTAGCTAAACGAACCATGGTGGTGAGGTGGATGCAGGGGGGAAACGTCTACGTTGGACAGGGCAGTCCTCCCACTGGTTCGGACGATGGGACGGGCTACTCAGCAGCCTACGCGTGAAATGCGTGAGGACAGGGGGTAGAGCGACGCGTCCAAGCGTGCCAAGGTTTGGCTCGACGAGGGCCAAAGACGGGGTTGGCTGTGTGGGGTGGACGGGCAGTGGTCTACGCGTGAAACGCGCAGAGCAGGAGGAAGCAGGGGAAAATACGGCGCGGAGTCGACGCGTCCAGGCGTGCCCGGAGTTGGCTCGACGAGGACCAAGGGCGGGGTTGGCTGCGGGGGGTAGATGGGCACCGGTCTACACGTGAAACGCGCAGAGCAGGGAGAGGCGAGGGAAAAGATGGCGCGTAGTCACCGCGTCCAAGCGTGCCAAGGGTTGGCTCGACGAGGATGGCAGCAACGGCGACGGTGGGGGAGATGGGGTGCGTCGTATACGTGAGACGTATGCGAGGGATGATGATGGGGAGAGGAGAGGGTTGACTAGACTAGTGACTTGGGACCTTGGTGACAACCGACAGTAATGTTACGTAACGACATTGAGAACCACCAATTACCATATATGTCGATGAGGTCAACGTCGCAAACAATCTGGAGGAACGGCGGGTTATACCCTCGAAACACAGCTTTGGGTAGGTGATGGCAGCACCGGTGGTTTTCCTTGGTTTGAATGTGGACTTACAGCTTCGTGGTAGCGTGGCAATCGGGAGGCCAGTCGAGTCAGTCAGGCCAGTCAGTCAGGCCAGTCAGTCAGTCGAGTCGAGTCAGTCAGGCCAGTCAGTCAGGTGAGTGGGTCAGACGAACAGCTTTTCGTGCATCAGATGGGAGGTGGGTATGGACGTGTATCAGAGATGTAACCGAAGCTCCTATCACGGGCTACAACCCCCCGAAGCTGTCCCTGTACCAATCCAACGCCGCAGATTCAGCTGTAACCTGCAAAAGACGATCAGCAATGTATAGATCGATCGCTCGCGAGGAAAGCACCTTTGCACTGGAAAAGTTTATTACCTGTAAACCTGTCATGGAGCATGCCCGAGACAGGGCAACATAGGCCTGACCTACGGCAGCCATCAGCTGCAGACATATACGGGGCATCGGGGACAACGGTTACCTTTGGAAAACGTACGGGTGAGGTCAACAACAACCTTGTTGAATGAGTGACCCTGGCTTTTGTGAACGGTGACCGCCCACGCGAGCATCAGGGGAATCTATGTGAGATAAGGAGCGTTTTTTTCGGGAACATGTTCGCGAGAGATACCTGTAAGCGTTTGACGGCGCATCTACCGTCAAAATCAACTTGAAACTCCATGGGGAGGATCAAAACGTGCTCGGAGCAGTTAAGCATGTAAAACTCCACCAGAGGATACAGGGTTCGTTGGATGGATCGGTCGGATTGCGCGATAGTGGCGTTGTCGGCGGAGGAATATGAGGCTGGGATACCCTCCTTGGTAACCGCAACGTTGCGTATAAAGCCGGTCTTCAACAGCAAACCATGGCCACCAGTCACATCCCGGGACGAATAAAACCCTTTGACGACGCCGATGGTTCCATTTGTTAGCCCGCGGTCGAGATTTCGAAGCAACATGACTTGGGCGCCGACCTTGAGCTCAACAGTCGACTCGACAGGTAAGGTTTGGAGAAGGTGTTTGACTGCCTTGATGCGGAACCAGTCACACGAACAGAACTTGGCAAGTTGGGAGTTAATCAGGGAGAGTTGGCCCTTGTTGAATTGGTTTATTTCGTTGCGGGTCGAGAACAGGTAGATGGGCTGGTATTGGGGCAGGAAGTCTTGGGGGATGGGACGCGAAAGGCTGGACAGCAGGGAAACACTCTGGTCGTCGAGATCAGCGATACGGCAGCGATTAAGGGCGTGGATAAAATCTAAGAAGGCATGTACGTAGACGTCAAATTCGTGAAAAAAGGGGCAGCTACCTCGGTCGCTTTGTCGATAGATGGTTTTAAGCAAGACGTGTCTTCGAATGACAGTTGACCACGTATGAGCTTGGAAGGCATACTTTGCTTTACCAGAGGTAGAAATTGGGGGCAGCTGTAAAAAATCGCCCGAGGCAACGATCTAGGGGGGGTTGGGATAAAGCTGGATGGTTAAAGCGCCCCTACCTGGATACCACCAAACGGTAAGTTTTTGCCACGAATCTCCCGAGCGGTACCCTCCAATAGGTCAAAATAGTCTGCCTCGAGCATCGATACTGGACATGAGGGGGTGCATCAGTGCGGCTATGGCGTTAAGAGCTTCAGGGGATTTACCCTCGTCACACACAAGAACTTTTGCCTCGACCCATCGCGCTACGCATTGTGGGCTCCGTTTAACACGACTCACCGCCGCCTTGAGAGTCTTTTCTGACCCGGTCAGTCCAGCCCAGGAGTGAATCGTTTGCCCTGGAAATGGAGGACGTCAGGAGGTCAGAGGTGAATGGAATTGCATCACATACCGCCCATCCTACTTCCAGCCATCCCGGTGGTTGCTGTGACAGCGACCATGTAGTCATATCCTACCTTCTGCCGAAGGGCATCCACCATGACTCTCAGCAGAAAGGACTTGCCGCATCCTCAAAGGACGTAAGATAGAGATCAGGAGCATGGTGAAAAAACCAACCTCCGCCGCCAGTGACCAGCAAACTTTCCCCATTGACGACCATCTCAAGCACAGCCCTTTGCTCTTCATCGAGAGAGCTGACGTCAACCTCCCGCTTTTCAACAGCAGCCGAGAAGAAACGGCGAGCACTGGGGACAGGTTGGTCAGAGGTGCTTCGCTTTTGAGCTGGCATAGTGGAAAGGGGGTGATGGGGGGCACGAGGGAAAGATGCATGATCGGAAGTCGGAATTGGCGCGACTGATGACGCGACTGATTTTCATCACGTGCTGGGTCGTTTAGGGGTACGCACACATATTGGCTCTAGAGATACCTTCTACGTTTTTAACAACAACGTTGCCATCAGATTTTGCGCCCTCTCCAGGTCTCTGCCTAACCCCAACCTTAAGCTTATTGGACACAGGTCAAAGAAGCCTTTTTGTGCCATGGATGACCACGTCCTCCACCTGCGGAAGCTCCGGACTGAGGGAAGCGATCAGGACAGGGCTTGAGTAGATGTGGGGATGACGTACCGGGTCAAGACACGGGCGCGTCTTAAAATGCGATAAGCGACGGCGACAAGATGGAGATGGTTAAGGGTTGGGCGGGAGGAGATGGAGGTGCCGAGCCATTGGGCATAATCTTCGTGGGATTGAAGATTGGGGATGATGATGGGGTTGCAGGACGAGATGTACGAAAAGACGCGGTCCCGAGTGGGCCTATCCTCCCATAGGAGGAAGGCAATCGCGAATAGGCTGCTTCCGTAGGTACAAACGTCGTGGTCACATGTACGATCCCAGGGCTCACCACACATGGCGCATATAGTCCACCCCCCCCCACCAGAGCCACTGGGACGCAACGATGCGTAAATCTCGTGCGAAAAGCTCGGAAAACTGCTCGAGGAGTGAATGAGCCGCCAGGGACAGCGCTCCGGTTGAGAGGCATGGTCATCCGATTCCTCCCAAACCCCCCCTCGCCTGTGAGTCAGGACAATACGGATGGGGCGGCGCTTGCAGAGAAAATAACAAACGACACAAAAGCTCCCGACACGACGAAGGAGCTCGTCGACTTTGTGTATAAGAGGTTCGTGCTCGACCATAAGCTGCGGCAGGGTTTGGGGGAGGATAATGGGGGTATAAAACGAGATGGAGGGCGTTGCAACCGTTCCATTACTGAGGGCAGGGAGATGAGACAACGGCGATTCAGGGGGCGAAGGCAGCTGAGCAATGGGTTCTTGTTGCGTAGACATCTCGAGGGGTGTAGGATCTTATTCAGATATAAAACAGCGTGCTGTTGAAAACGTATAAGACCCAAAGGAATGGTGGGAGCGAGGCCTGAGGGGTAATCTAGAAGTTTCGGGATCTTATATGGCTTCAACATCAATGACAGATCGGAAGGTTAAAAGGAACCCACCCCAACGCACGTGATCAAACGAAGGCGCGCAAGATGCACGTTGTATCTTGAAGAAGAAGGGCGGGGGAAAGAAAACGTTGGCGACGTTTACGATGTCCTAATGAGCGAACATTACTGAACAAGGTGCCGATCACAGCACCGTGAACGCCGCTGCAGACTGCGTTTACTTCGCAAAATATACATAGGTTATTGTGCACAAGAAGCCCAAAATTAAAGAGCACGTCGCAGAAGAAGAGTAGCATGACCCTGCAGATGTTGTCTCATGGCGGCATCGCAGTCCTGTAAAGAACAACATCGCCGACCTGTGGTCGAACGGGACTGATGAGGCGCCTTAAGCAGTAGGTTGGAAAAACTCCGATAGAACACATACCGCAGTAGCAAGCCAGCTTCTCGCAAACCATGGTAGGCTATGATGAGAAGGTGGAGGTAGCAGAGGGACGACCAAGGCGGACATGCAGGTGAACCCAACCAAAGCGCATACTCGCCCACTGACTCGAATAAAGGAATGGGTGTGGTGGTATTGGAACGGAGGAATGAGAGGACGTGATGAAGGGTCAGCTGATCCTCCCAGATCAAAAATGCGACCATAAAAAGGCTTTGGCCATGGGCGTTATGCTCGTGATCAGCCCGACACCAGTATAGCTCGTCGCAGATGGTGCACAACGTCCAGTTTCTGGGAGGTGATCGGATGCGACGCAAGGAAAGGCAGACCTGGTATCGAAAGTGGTCGTATGGGGTGCTGGGGTGGAGAAGGCGCCAGGGACACCTCTCTGCCTCTCCTGGGTGATGGTCATCCCATTGCCACCTTCGGCCTCCTGGATACATATCGATGACCAAAATCGGGCGAAATTGGCCGAGAAAGTAGCAACCCTCACAAATCCGCTCAATGCGAGACAGCCAGTTCGCAAGGGTAGCGGCAGCCTGAGCGTCATTGGGGGGAATCGAGGGTGATGACTCAGAGGGAAAGATGATGGGGGTGTTAAAGTGGGACATGGGGATGGGCTGACGGTGCTCTGGTTCGATGCTTGGCGGCGGAGGGGAAGACAACGTAGGCGAAGATGAGCCTGAGGATGAGGATTCGTCTCCAGATAAGGTAGAGCCGGGAGAGGCGCCTCGCTCTGACGTGCAAGGCATGCCGCTGTATGTGCTGTAAAGGGTGTATGTTAACATACAGGGGATCGAGCGATGACTGGGGTTACCTACGACCGACCGGGGGGTTGGTACAGGGAGTTGAGGTGCTGCAGTGACAAACAGCGTTAATAAGAGAAGTAGCTGGGGTGATTGCATCCTACCCAGGATTACCGATTCTTGGGCTGATTCCGACCGTTTGAGTGGCACGTGTATGGCCAATTTTCCGCCGATCAACGTGGTACAGGATGTATATTCCCTGATAAAGAGAAATAAAATCAACGAAGATGTTTGAGGGTCTAGGGGTGCCAATTTGAGATGCTTGAGATGAGGAGCATGACGACGTCGTCAATTGATCCTGTATGATGGATACCAGGGGTCGAAGGGGATAAAATGTTGATAAACGGCGGAGGGTGGTGCGTCGCAAACGTGAAACGTATGCGAGGGGAGTGGGTGGAAGGGGACAGGACGAAGGAGACCTTGAGGTGAAAGGACGTCTCCGGCGAAGACGCCTAAGGGTCATCAGTCAGGTAGCCCTATACAATGGAGATGCGTCGCAAACGTGAAACGTTTGCGAGGCAGAGTAGTTACCTTAACGCTTGGAAGGTTCTTGGTGAGTTCATGTGCAGATCGAATATACGCGCAAACAACCCCTTATGGTATCTGGATTGTGTCCGCCGGCTCATTCGTAACGTCAGCTACGCGTAAATTAACGTGACGCGCCATCAAGCCTTCTCAAACTCCAACCACCACCTGATTCTCGGGTGGTCGTACAAAGCAGAGTTCTCTAAGTATCTACCTGATTCTCGGGTAGATCCTTCAGCTTCGCTCAACGCTTGCCCACGTCCACCTGTCACCTACCGACGTCCCCGCGTCAGTCATCAACTCTGGTGAGTTCTCCTCCCCATGCTCGAAACACGCGAACACGCTCTCGCCCTAACCTTTATCAGCCCACGCAGCTCGAACCGCTTCCCTGAAACTTAAATCTCTATCTGATTCTCGGGTAGACGTACGAGTTCAGCTGAACGGTTTTCCAAACCCATCCTCTCCATCACCCTTGAAGCCCGGCCTGAACTTAACGCCAGGTTAAAGAAGAAACCTCGAAGCTCGCCTTTCGTACGTATGCAAAGTCAGTGATCACTCATGTTTTAATTTTGGCTGTAGAAAACATGTCGAACGTCATCAATGGACGGGACTGGTACCGAAACCCCCCCAAGTACCTTTTCGTCACGGAGAAGTTTTGTCTGACGTCTCCCGTGTCCAACTGGATGCCGCCCCAGCCCCAGCAGGACCTCCGGCACCAAGCTCACGACCTGGATCTGCAAGACGTGCACCACCTGCGGTTTAACCTGAACACCTGTCCGCAGATCGCTTTTGTGCCCAAACTGGTGCGCTACGTTGGTCCGTTGCTCGGCCGACTGGGTCATTACAAGGTGGTCCTTACACCGGTTGGGAAGTGGGCGTTAGAGCCGTCGATCATGGACTCTTGGAAATCGTTGGAGCTCACCCTCACCCATGCAATTGGCGCGTTGTCATCGAACTGTGTTTTCCACTTGCTCGTTGGGTTTTTCGACTATCCCGCACGTTTCGGATACGCGAAGGAATACGTCAAGGTCGGAACGGCGACGGCGCGTATCAAGTCCTCGAGACAGGCCTTCGGTCTTTTACTTGGCTTGTTTTCAATGTTCTATTCTCTTAGAGCCGAGCGGAGCCTCCACTACAGGTTGGATCCGTCAGCCTCGAACGTTAGTAGGGAAACTCCGCGCGACATCATTAAGTCCAAGACCCTCTTGGACGACCGCACGATCGAAAATCTCGAGGATATGCATGCGATGTTGGGGCCAAGGATAGGAGTCGTCATCGACGGCGAAAACAACGGATGGGCTGCTCAGCTACAGCTTGCTCTGGCCTGGGCAGGGGTGGATCATTGGTACTTGTGGGGCAACCCGCTACCGCGAAAGCATGAGTTGCTTGGCCGATGGTTGCCTGATGGTCATACTGTTCGCCGCCTGTATGAGGAGAAGATTCGTTCAGGCAAAAACTACGCCATCTCCCCCCCCCCAAATCCCTCGACACGACCAAATCCTCCCTGTGACGACGCTTTCCACAGCGGTAGTTCAACTGGGGTGGGCACAACCACCTCCCCGTTCGCTTCATTTTTCCAGAAGCGGGAGGAAAAACGGGAGGAAAGGAAAAAGAAGGCGAGCCCGGAGGAGCTGCAACGCTGGGAGAGCAGGAAACGAAATGCGGAGGATCTCTTGGTTCGCAATCTTGACCCTAAGAAGAAGTCAAAGGTATTCCATTGGAAGGAAACCAACGGAGTGCGCGTACGCACACCCATCATACGAGGGGAATGGAGCCTGATCTGGGAGAGCGACCAGAACGACAGGCCTAGATCGCACGGTCAAAGGCGTTACTGCGAGATCGCCGACGAATGGGATGTGTGCACGGAGTTCGACCCCGAGGGGATAATAGGGGCTGTGAGCGCAGAGGAGCTGGATCGACCCCACGTTGATGGTGATGAGGAGGATTTCGGACCTATATTCCCCCCTGGTGGTCCCTACCGATACGCGACGCATTTCGATGATCCCCAACCACCGCACGCTGACGATGGGGCTCCTCCCCCACACGACGATGATCCCCCACCACCGCACGCTGACGATCCCCCACTACCGCACGCTGACGATCCCCCACTACCGCACGCTGACGATGGGGCTCCTCCACCACACGACGACGATCCCCCACCACCGCACGCTGACGATCCCCCACTACCGCACGCTGACGATGGGGCTCCTCCCCCACACGACGATGGGGATACAGCCAATCCCCTCAAAATCATTTCCGGACTTCCTCCTGCACCACCCCCACTTCCGCTCAACTATATGGAAATGGGCACAGAGTTCGCAGCAAGGCAGTTCGTCCAAGAGACCGAGAGAGTTGGGCCTGCGCTTGACGAACTGCTATACATGCGGTACGGGTTCAACGTTTCGGCGGTCGCTTCTGATCTGAGATTGGGGCTGATTGGCCTGCCCACCAATGCGCTCACACTCAACGAGGTGGCCGCTGTCCTCATGGAAAAACATGGAGGTGCTGATGAAGGTTCGACAAAGGCAGTACAATACCTCATCACTGCGTTGCAAAGCGAGAAAACGATCGCCCCTGCGTACTGGGACCTCGACCTCGACACCCCAGACCCACTATTGCGTCAAAGCCTGGGGTACTTCCGTTTCGCCAAATTCGGCGCCACACAAGTTGGCAATCCCACCAAAGAGTTGACCGGATACAGGGTCATCCCGATGGATCGTCGCTACCAACGTAGCTGGATCCTCGTGTTGGACTCCCCGATCGCAGTGACGCACTGCATCCGAGGACAGTGGGGTCCCTCCTTGGAGGACGTCGTGTTGAACGCCGTGAATGAGGGCTATTGCATGCATGTTATGCAATCGTGTCTCGCCCAGCCGCTTCCTCCTCGAAGCGGCCCCCCGGTTCTCTTTGGGCGGCGTATGCGGAGCGAAGGCTTCACTCCCACTAAAGAGGACTATACGTCTTACCTGTCTGTGGTTGAGCTGCTGATGCAACAGCCTCGCCTGAACGTAGCAGTGTTCCGAGGAGGGATTCTCGCCCGCATTGTTCACAAGTTCGTCCACACAGAGGATCTACTGGAGGGACCCTCATCAGACGCGGGGAGGTATGGAGTGCGGTGGCTTGGACCAAACAGTGAATGTTGGGTAGAGGACTCCATCTCCGACGAGGAGATCGACTTGCTGATCGGATCATTTTACATTGGAACCGGTACGTTTTAGACCCATAAAAACCCATCGCTGCTCTAAATGTTTCATAGGCCGTGGCGAGCAGACCGCCAAAAAATCCTTCTTCCCTGCTCCGAACGTCTGGGAAGCCTCGGGGCTCAACACAAGGGTCTGGTCAAACTCTGCGGAGGAAAGATACCAGTCAATCGTACGAAGTGTGACGCAATGTAACCCCTCATCAAACGGAAGGACCATCCGGAGTGCCGCCGAGTGGAAAAGTAGCATGCGACACTTCAAGCCCAAAACGGAGCGTTTGCTAAAGATGGTGGAGGACAAGGCCAAGGGGGTCATAGAAAGGGGGGATTAGATGGTTGTAGATAGGTCTCCCCCGCTCCACGTTTCACCAATACGACGCAAATTTATCTGGCCGCTGTATGGAAAAGCCTGACTGACAATCCTGACCACGAAGCCTGACTGACAATCCTGACCACGAAGCCTGACTGACAATCCTGACCATACACCGAAGCATTGACAAACCGTGATTGCATCATCTGAAGTAGAACAAGGGTAACATGTTCTGGATGGCTACATGCTGCCGTAGTATGGGGTAAAGAGGTCCTGGGCATTGGAGGCAACTATGTAAAGAAAATCCAGGAGGTTGGACGAAACCCACGAAACATCCCTTCCATTCTTCTGCCCCAACCAGCGGGCAAAGGTACCCGCCCCCTCCAAATCAGACCTGTTCTCGAAGGAATCCAGGGGAATCCCGAGCAGTGTCAAGATTTTGTTTCGAAGATGAGTATATTTCCAGGCGTAAAATGCGAGGCCGAGGATCCACTCTTGGAGACCTTCGTCCAAGCAAGCGTTTGGGGGTCCGTTCCAAGTCCCTTCATGGGGGATTCCGTCAATTTTCGGACACCCACAGGATCCGCATCGTCCAGGGTTGGGTGCACGTCGGAAGGCCGTCCGAAAGGCATGGTATTCTGGATTTTGGAACCAATCGGCCAGGTCACAAGCTTTTAAGGAGTCATGGGGGTGCGATTGGGCCCGACCAAGGACGGTGTGGAGCATACAGGTTCCCTTATGATCACCAAGGAATTTTGAGACGACGAAGGTCTGTGACTGAAAACCGACGCTCAAGGTGGTCCGTATCGCCCGAATGTGAGCTACGACACCATCTGCATGGCGGTCGGGGTTCAAGGAGCTGGACGGTGTGTTCGGTTGATGGTAGGGTGTGGGGGTGCTCGGGTCTTGGCTGAAGGGCGTGGATGATTCGCTACCGGAGGGCTGATGCGTTAGGGTGGTCATCCTACTAGAGCTGGTGGATGGGGTGATTAGGGTAGATTTCTGGGAAACCTTGTTGGAAAATGGGTTGGCTGCCTGTCTTTGGCTAGAAACCGATGACGAGGGGGTTGTGAGGCTGGAGGAAAGCCACTGTGGTTGTGAAACAACCACAGGGGAGCTGTGGCCCTCGGGTCTAGCGTCGAGCCTTTGTTTTTTGGTCGGTCGACCACCATCCTCACCCTCCGATGGGCCGGGGCGCTTCCGACTAGCTGGGGGCTGTGGATGCAGCTAAGTAGGGGTTCAACCTACGGGTTGAATCATACGTACCTGGAGTGAAAAATGCGACCGAAGATGGCTGTAGAGCCCATATGGGAGGGCAGAGAAGGTGCAGAGCGGGCATCGATAGCCCTCCTCTAACTCTTCAAGGTGATACACTTTATCTATACGAAGCGTCAGCCAAGGCCGAGAAAATTGGGAAAAGATACAAGGGTACCCACCGAAAACAAACAGGGTAAGATCTTGAGAGGTGGCATGCGTATCCACATGGCGTTCTGGATCGGACATGGGTGCGAGACAGAATGGGCATTTGAGCTCGGACGACATTGTGGACGAAAGGTGCGGGTGGTTTGGGGAGGTTGCAGTGGGAGAAGAGATGGGGCAGGAGATAACAGCTCAGGGGCGCATCGGCCCGCTATAATCTGCTTCGGCGACGACTGAGGAAAACCCAGAAGCTGTGATGGAGCCCTCGATAAGTATAAAGATGGAGCCCTCGATAAGTATAAAAGGAAGCCGTACCTCTGGTAGCATACCAAACCAAAACCGACGTTCAGCTAGTAGACGATCTGCCTGAATTTAACCCAATGAGGTAGGGTGGGACAAGGGATGGCCGAGAAGGGGTTCATGTCGCATGTGGATCAGGGAATGGCGATCTAGGACGTAAGGGTGGGATAGGGGGATTTGAAATGAGAACCAACCTTCAAGCCTCAAGACCCGAGGGCGGGGATCGTGTTGCAGAGGGTTTGACGTTCAACGAGGCTTCTTTGCCAGGTTTGCAACGGTACGTACCTGAGTAGAAACAGCCCTACCATACTGAGCAGCGTTGAGCATCGGAGACAGAAGGGAGAAACCCACCGTGGTGTGGGGCCGCAGTATTTGAGGGCCATGGGGGAGCTGTCGTGGTGAAAGGATGCCGGCAAAAAGCCCCAAGACCATGTGCCCCTACTGCTTTGACGTCGTTGGGGATGGAGGGATTAGGTTGGAGAGGCATGTGAAGGCCATGCACAATGAGGAGAAGTGCCTAAAGCTGTATGCATACGGTGGGTGTCGTATTGGAGGCAGAGCTGTAAAGGTTAACCAGGACGTGCTACAGGGTTAAGCTGGACGCTGGAGGAAAGCTCTGGGCGATTCAAGTGCCCACTTTGCGCCCTCTGCGAGCTGCCTTGGGGACTCCTGATGCACTACAAAGCAAGTCACCTGAACGCAGAGGTGCGTGAGCCTCAGCACTGGATGCCTGTGGTTAACGAGCCAGCTCAGGGTGGGGAGAAAAGCCCATAGACATGAAAATCGCCTTGATGCAATGGATGGAGGGGATGGAGGGGGCTACTTTGGTAAAGACGGGCATATTCGGATGTCAATCAGGCGTCAGTCAGACCTGGCATTTGGACGTCAATCAGGCGTCAGTCAGACCCACACGCATGAGTTAGTTGAACAGTCGATGGTTGCAGCAGCCGCTACAAGCTGTATGTACTAGAGGCGGTCTACCTTTCAAAATGTTCGGAAAAGGCAATGAGGAAGAGGGAGAAGTTAGGTATGGTGTCTGGGGATTTCGACGGCTCTGTAACCCACTCAACGAATTGACTGAGTGGCTTGTGGGATGAGAGGGGTGGGTTGAGGTTGAGATTGAGGGATACGTGGTGAAGAAAATGCCTGGCCTCATCAGCCTCGTCGTGCAAGTAGATGAGGGAGATAAGGGTGGGTATCAGGTGGGGAATGTTCTGGTTTGGGCAATGTTCGGGAATAAGTTTGTCGCCCCTCTTGATGGAGGGGTGATGGCATGGGGCACGAAAAGGAATCCAGCAAAGGTGACAGGACGGCCAGAACACATGTTCTTCCCTCCTTTTCGAACGTAGACTTGACAACACAGAGTCAAGGCGATAGGAGCGTGTGTGGCTATGCTCCCCGCGGTGGGATTCCCCAAGCACCCAACAATCCGGGCAGTTGATCGCGACAACGCGGGCAACCAGCCTTCTCAGGGCATCCAGCCTCTTTCCCCCAATAACATACGCATGGTCTATAAGCTGGCCATTTTTTTGAACAGAAAGGGAGTAGGGGATGGCTTTGGGAGCGATGTCTGGATTGGGCTGCTGTGCATTGGGAGTTGGGGGCATTGCAGCAACGCCGGTAGGGTATGCGGTGATCGTCTCCTTGACGTACGGAAGATCGAATCGCAAGGGTTGGGGAATGGAGAGCTGGCTTGACTGAGGGGCGTTTTAGATGGTTGATGGGGATGCACTGGGGACTTACTGCAGAGAAACCCTCGCATCTATCACACAGCGCATTTTCTGCGGACGAGGCGCAGGAATGGACCTCAGGATCAAAGCCTTTGAACGCCAGCCGCCTACAGCTGGGGGTTTGCAAAAAGTGGGCCAGGGATCGTTTTCCACAGTGGTCTGGGTCCTGAAGAGGTGGGGGTGTCGGAATGCGACTCCATATGGCAATGGCGTTGGATTGAATTCCATCACGGCCCAGGCGTCCAGACTCTTGAAGGAACGAAAGCATCTCCATCGGCTCCACCAGGATGGTGTATCGAACACTTGGGAAATCAACCCCCTCTGCAAAACAAACAGTTGCGGCAACCCACTGCACTGTGCCTGATCGCCAGGCCTGGAACCTGCGGGATTTCTCTTCCTTGTTTTCAAGCTCGTCGGGCAGAACACGACTGGTATATGCGTGGATGCCAAGCAGGTCGGCAAGTTGATGGGTAAACGCTATGCTGCTGGTGTATATTATGCCGCGCTCGTTGGGTAGCAGGGTAATGTTTTTGAACACCTCTACTGTTTTTTGAACGATCTGATCCGGGGACACCTCGAGGGCTTGGTATTTGATGTTGGGCCTGGATACCGGCGCCCGAATAAGTCGAAGAAGGGTGGGGTCGATCATCATTGAGTGACAGAGGGCTGGGATGGAGTGGGTTGATATGGTGGCGGTAAGAAACGTGATGGGCTTCTTGAGCTGGGTGAGTTTATGGAGAAGCTTAAAACACAGTCGATAGGAGTCCGAGGTAAATATGTGATGGGCTTCGTCCACAAACAACCGCTGCAAACGTGGGGAGTTGGCCTCAGCCCATCGGAAGAAACCCTCGGTACCAGCCTCATGGGCAGGAACGATGACCAGCTGTGCTTCAAAGGGGTTAAGGTCGGACGTCCACCTTCCACCAGCTATAGGGAGCGCGGAAAGCCTGCGCTCCATATCCTCGGTCAAGGCAACAAAGGGGGTCACAACGATAAATAGGGAGGTGGGGGCCAATATCGGGGCCCCGAAAAAGGCCAGGCTTTTGCCGCTTCCTGTGGGTAAAACGGCAAGGACGTGCTCGTTCGTTAGGCAGCTTTGGACCAGCTCTGCCTGCTGGATGGACTTGAAGGAGAAGCCGCTTGGGCCCGGGAATAGGACCCTGAGGTGGGAAGAAAGCTGCGGGTGAATGACAAGGGGGGGGAGCTGGCTGGGAAACGGGTGGTGGGGTGCGCGAAAAGTGTCGTTTATAAACGATGTAAGGTCAGAGCCGAACCCCTGCATCACGTTGGTCCAGTGCGGCACAGCGGTGGAATAAAAGTCCTGAATGCAGGCGCGTGCAACCTCTTGGAGGGAGGATGCTAGGGGAGCTTTAAGTGAGTCGACAAGTTGAACGGCAACGTGTCGATCCCCGGGACCATCGAGATTTTCACCGAACTGCGAATGTGAGAGGCCCATACAGGCATGCCATCTAGCGGACACCCGCTGCATGGATCGAACCGCGGTGTGTGAGATGGTGGCCAAGGCGTTGGAGGTTTGGATGCCGTAGTGTGCATCAGCAACGGGGGCTGAGTGGCCAAACTGTGCATGGATGGCTGCTAAATCATGATCGTCCGCATCCGGAGCAGCATAGTCAGCCTTGGCTAATGAGCAGAGCATCGTGCACATGACTTGTCGATAGTCCCTCAGACCCAAGGCATGGCCAAAATGCCTTTCGGTATGGTGCTCGAGGATATTACCAAAGTCCCGGCTGGCCAAAACTGTACCGTGATGAACAAAGAGATAGCTCAGATAGTTTCGAGCCTTGTCAACCTCCATGACGAAGGAGGCAAGCTTAGCTGCCACGGGGTAGAGGACGCTGATGGCGAAGATTAATAGGCGAGATATGGGGTGCGATGGGGTGCGAACGATGAGTCGACCGTGGCCCTGGTTGTGTTGAGTTTTCACGTACGTCGTCGCGACTCCAAGAAGCCCATTGAGGATGTATACGTGGCGCTCCCCAACCCCATGGATGGTGTGTCTGATGTGATCACATTCGGTTCCCCGAGCTCCTCCGCCCCAGGTCATAGCCACCCCAAAGTACATAGCAGACACGAATTCGTCAAGGTCTGTGATCCACCGCCATATCGCAGCTACAAGGGGGGGGGAGGGGTAAGTAGAGGTCGACGCTTAGGGAAATGGGAATACCCACAACTTTTAGGCAAAAGATTGCCGTCGACTTTGGTAAAGTATACCCCCCCATTAACCAGACCCTTGAGCAGGCGTTGGGAATAGGTCGCTAACCCCGTTGCGTCTTGCGAAACAAAGGAGGTGCCCTGCAGATCCTCCCGAGGGTGGTCCACGAACCACATGGTGGGATTTGCTGGGTCCGTCCGAGAATCGATATATGCGAAGACGTCGGAGAAGTCGATGTTGTGAGTGAGCTTTGTGACCAAGGCCTGCATCTCCCCCTGGACCGCGACGATCGACTTGGGAAATAGGTCGATGCTTAGCGGAAAGCCTTCCACGGAGAGTACCCTCATGGTAAGGTCCCAGGAAAACCGCGGCAACCCCGGTTCGTCGTACGCCAGCTTGCTGAAGAACGCATGTTTTTGCCGTAGGTAGGTAAAGAGGGATGGTTTTCCCTCCCTTATCAGGTGCTTTGCATGGACCTCGAAGGCCCTAAAAGATCACGCATGGTCAGGCAGGGGGGGGCAGCTGTGCAAAGGAGAGACCTACTGATAGGTATCGCCCTGATATTGAGGGGCATTGTTCAAAACCTCAAGGACAGCGGTGGCCCTCAAACACCACTGAATGGCGGAGATGTTTGGGGGAATCGCAGAGGCCCTTGTAACATTTCCAGAGCTGTCGCGAAGGTGGTGTGCGATCAAAAAGAGGGCGAAAAGATCCGAGCGATCACTCAGCGTGGCTTCGTGGCTGAGCTGAGAGAGTAGAGAGAGGATCGTCAGATGAATCTGCCTGCTCACGTTGTCGGGGTTTTCTGAGTCAAGCGCCGTTTTCAAGGCGGAGAGGTTGTCGAGGTGGGAGGGGTGAAGCGGAACGGGGAAAGAGGGCATTGGGCCAGAGGCATGTCGCAGGAGGAACACAAGAAACAGGGCCATGAGCCTTGCATATGTGGTTACAGTCCCCCGTTCCTGTGGACTCCTGAAGAGTTTGGACGTAAGCTCTGCCGAGGATAAAATGGCCCGAGCAGTGAGGGTGGGAAGCGAGGGTATGCGCAGGGAGATCGAGGAATAATACCGTTCGACGGCGAGAACAAGCGCGTGGTGTTGGCTGTCCGCGGGGTTGCTTTGGCTAGGATGCTGGACGGTGGCGCGAAGGTCGCAGATGTTCACCTGTGAAAGAAGGCTGTCCCAACCTGCCTGAGCATAGACAGTCCCCTTCGATCGTGCGTTGGCGATTGGCTGGAATGTTTCAGAGAGCCCATAGAGCTGAACACTGTCCAAATATCGGTCGACATCTTCGAGAAGAAGTCCAGCTGGGGAAATGGGGATGTCCGTCACCTCCACCATCTGTCTTGTGGCACGGAAGTTGCTGAGTGCATGGGCCTTAACGGACCGGCCTGCACGTAGCATGGCACCGGGGTGGGCTACCTGATAATGCTCGTTGAGCCTCCTCCTATCTGAGAAAACGAGGGGTGTTGGGCATCCGGGGAACTTGCATCTAACGGCGTCAACAACTGCAATGCCGGGGATCGGAGGTATTGGGCCAGGAAATACGCCCAACACCTCATGAGCATTCAGCTGCAGAAGCATATCCTCCAGCTCTCCTTTGGTGGGCAGGGCATGCCTCGCGTGTAAAGGTAGCTCGTGGTATGATGCAAGATGGACGTGGGCGTTCCGAAAGTCCACAGGGGAGCGACACTCCACGCAGATCGTCAAGCGAAACCTGGGGTCCACAATCAACCCCAGCTGCAAAAGTCTATTGGCGATGATGGGGTTGGAGGGGGCCACTGGGACGGTGGACAAGGCATCTGCGGCTGGGAGGCAGGCCATCAGGTCCATCTCCAGGTCAACGGGCATGGCATCGACCTCAAAGGGTTCAGGGAGCTGGTTGAGGAAGGGATTATCCACGCTGGGCTGTTCGACTGGAGGGGGATAGTCTGCAGCGAGACGTTCGACCGGAGGAGGGTCACCTGCAGGGGACTCTTCCATGGGAAAGGGCTCCGGAAATCCGCCATCTGGAAAGCCAAAGGGATCAGGATCAGAGGGGTCCATTGAGGGGGCAGACTCGACAACAGCGTTGGATCCAACGCGGTCACCCTGAGCGTTTGTCTGATCAGGACAGGCATCTGGGTCATGGGGATGGGGATCCTTCCGAGATAGACGGTATATTTTCTGGAAGTCGTAGCGGGCGTGGTCTGGAAGGCCGCATGGACAGGATATCCGTCCCACAAGGCCATCTCGCCGAACCTCGACCGATGTACCTAAAACCCGGTTAATCCAGGCCACAAAAAGGCGCATATATCCTACCTTGGTATTTCATCTTCCGAGTAAGAGCATGAAAATCTGAACGATGCTTGGCCACATCGCGGACGGCGGGGTACATGCACCCAGGTATATTGCAGCTGCGTAGGGGAAAGCTTCAACGGTGTCAGGATCAACCATCCAGTGGGCAAATGGAGCGATGGAGACCCACCTCATAGCCATAGCTGGATTATCTGGCGCAGCTCTTGAGCGCGCGGAGCAGGCCGAGGTATACAACCAAACCGCTGGATCACGTAGATGAGACACAGGCAGGCAGCAGGGGAGGGGGAGCAGTATTACCCACGTGAAACGTAGGCAAGTAGCGTAGGCAAGCAGCTAGAGTGCGATCCGAGAGATACGGAGAAATTGAGTAACCTACGGTCTCAAAACGCGTCGTTGACCCAGCGCCCAAGCACCTGAGACAAAGAGCGCAGATGGCGATGATGGGGGCCGCTGCTTTGCGCGTCGTGGTTGCAGGACGCGGGTGAGGGGCTCGGCCATGGAATAGTGGCGGGCCTATTTGGGCCAAAGGACACGTGACGTCAACCCAGCGCGGACAGGTGATCGGTTGGGAGAGAGGCCCGGGGTTCGCCCGTGGGGGGTTTGGAGGAATGGTGACCGCAACAGCAGATCTGCCTGGCCAGAAGGGTTGAAAGGAAACGAGCCACCTCTTGGGCGTGAGGGATAGCAGGCAAGTGGATCGCTGCCGCGTGGTTGTCGTGCACTGGAGCAAATGAGTCGGGGCACAGTGTCGGAAAAGTCCAATGGGGACATCAGCAACCGTCACAACCGTTATCCACGGCACGGGGCCGTGATGGGGGGATCGAGTAGCGCCAGCGGGGAATGCTTCAGGGAGCAACCTCCCAAGCTGTACAAGCTCCATGCGTCTGGACCCTCCTTAGTTGAAAACGATCCAACCTAGAAGGTCGACGGGATCCCAGCAGAGCTCGGCGAGATTTCGGTAAATCCTGTGTTCATAGCGTGTTCAGCCCGTTGCCTCATCCATGCATAAAATAAACTTACGGTATTTCGAGGGCAAAACAGGCCAGGAATCTGCTCCTAGCGAGATGGGGTTGGGAAGAGGGAGCATTGGGAGGCGTTAACTCCCCACCTAGGTTTTGGATCACGAGAGGGCATCGCTGCACCGTGCCTGGACAACAAAACGTGATGAACTGTGGGGCGATGATGCCGTAGAATAGGCTGAGGAGAGGGGCCTGGGCTCAACGGAGTCAACGCCTGTGCAAAGAGAGATCAGAGCCAGGCGTGCCAAGGTTTGGCTCGACAAGGCTTTAGAAATCACTGGACACAGACGTGATCGGTGGGCCGGGCTAAGAGGCAGGCAACAAACCCCGCGTGAAACACGGGGAGCGCAGCAGGGCGTCGATGGGGACTGCTCCAAGGGATCCTCTAAGAGATCGGCCAGTTCCAGATGGCTAGGGCTGGATGGGTTGGGGGCCAAGGCAGCTGAGGCAACAATCCCCGCGTGAAACACAGGGAGTGCAGCAGGCGTCGATGGGGCTGCTCCGTGGGGACCTCCAAGTTCCAAATGGCTAGGGCTGGATGGATTCGAGGCCAAGATGGCTGAGGCAACAGTCCCCGCGTGAAACACGGGGAGTGCAACAAGGCGTAGGTGCGTATGACTCTGAGAGAGATCGCAAAACCTCAACCAACCAACACAGCCACATGATGAGTCATCCATAAACAACCGCTGCCAAGTCAGGCGTCAGTCAGGCATCAGTCGGGCGTCAGTCAGGCATCAGTCGGGTGTCAGTCAGGCATCAGTACTCCAGCACCGGTTGAGAAGCTCAACAAAGACACCATGGGAAATGAGATAGCCATTGCATCCTGTATTCGTCAAACTAAACTAGCTCTAAACCTAAGTCAATCAGGCCGATCAAGTAATTCATGTCAGTCAGGAATATCAGTAAGGGATATCAGTAAGGAATGTCAGTCAGAATCGCCTCAGCGACACCAACTCCAACCTAACCTAACCTAACCAACCTAACCAACCTAACCCTAACCAACCCTAACCTGTAACGAACTGGGGGGAACCCCAGACCCCCTCCCGAGAAATATGATCCCAAACCTAACCCGAACCACCCAAACCTAACCCGAACCACCCAACCCTAACCAACCTAATTGACGTCGAACCCTCGGGAATGAAAAATAGCCAGCAAATTCGAGCTCCGAGTTGTTAGAAACCGGAGCTCAGTGAGATTACAACGCAAGGGACTGCGTGAGACTAATAAGTACAGAGGAGCCCGATGCAACTAAAACGCGAGAGAATAATTGACCAGCTAGCGAGACGGCGTAAACAGGTAAGCCAAAATTCACGCAACGAATAGAGAACAAACACACCTAGCGAGATGGCGGGAGCAGGTCAGAAAGAAAGGGCTATAGGGGTGCCTTTCTTTGTAACCGCCACTCGCAGGTGTGGAGCCACTCGATCACCAAGAGGCGGAGTGCACGAGCCATAGATGACTATCAGCCACAGGTGGCTGAGCTGGCTCGAAAGCTTCGAGGCGTGTTCTTGTCAATTAGCTTAGTGTAAACAAACTTTAAACCCCAACGAATCAACCTAACCCAACCCCAGATAAACTCTGCGTGCAAACCGTCGAGAAAACCGTCACCTCAGTGCTACTGAACCATGACTGTTGCTCGTTTGGGGAGAAACAACAGGCAGAGCGCTACGGAGGGACCCTTAGGACCATGAGAGGGGTTTCTCCAGCTGTACCCATGATGTATTCAGTAGAGGCCCTGCGGTGTCAGGCCGTGAATTCAGTAGACCGCCCATTCAGACGGGTGACATCAAACGACTCACAGAGCAACAACAAAGCTTGCAGATTGTTAGATTCGAGCTGCAGTACCTTCCTAGAGGTCGGGAGGGACTTTCTGGGTACTCAGATAGATGTTGAAGTCAATCTGCAAAATTCTGCAAGCATGGAATGCACCCACCTCAAATTTCGAGAAAGAACGATTCACAGAACGACAACGAGGGACGCAGATGGCGAGATTCTTTTTGCAGATCGTTCACAGAGATGCCAGGAGGGTTTCTAGATAGGTCAGGATATGCAGGAGCTTGTCCACAAAATTCAGGATGGGCGTTACACTCACATTTTCGCAGATCGAGAAATAAACAGGGCGCAGAGGCCCATCCAGGGCACCGATCTCAACGGCGTTTGTTGGAAATCATGCGTAGAGTTCGTGAAAACGAACTCTAGGCTGATGTGCAGTCGGGCTGAGCGCGGGATTGTGGTGGAAAACGACGAGGGAGAGGGGGAGGGGGAGAAATTGGACGTACAGGGGACCGTGGGAATCGGCGGATGGTCCATCCGCCGGACGTCATATTGATAGGTACATTGAGCTTGAGCATCAACGCTCGCTTGACGCTTCGGGATCCGAGACTTCTACAGACGATGGGGAGCCCACCACTGGTGACAATGACGTTCCTGGCACACAGGACGAACAGGACATATCAGGACTAGGACACCTGGACACTGCACAAACTACCCTTCCCTCGTTTCTACCTACTGACACTTTTGATCTTATAGATCTCTACACGTTCGCTTCTATCCTATAATGGCTCTTGCTACCAACGCCGACTTCAAGATTGAATCTCATATTACCGCCCGCATCCCTATCCTTAAGGGAGCTTCCAACTACCACCACTGGTCTTCGGTCATTCACGGTGTCCTTCAAGGACAATCCTTTTGGCCTATCGTTTCTGGCGAGAGTTTTCATTTTGCGCAGACTACTCCTGCCGCACGCAACACCTGGATTCAGATCGACAAGAAAATTGTCACCTTTATCCAGGTCAACATCATGCCTTCGATGCATCATCACGTCACTTGGACCTACGTCCCTGTCACTG
>JBBPRJ010000015.1:0-30270 GCA_038092975.1 Chalciporus piperatoides | reverse complement strand
TCATACGTTTTATTGCATGGATACTATCGGCATAACAATGAGAGAAAAGCGTAGCATGATGATGCCAAAGAAATACAAGCAACAGCACATCTTCACCGGTAACTGGAAAATGGGTCAGCAAGTAGGCAGGAAGGACATGAGAGGAGCATACCTCTTTTGTCTGCGGGCACGAGCACCAGCACCACCGAATTTCTTTGGCTCCATCCGTCTGGGATCCGCGATCAACAGTGTGCGGTCGTAGGCAACCAACTTCTTCTTCAACTCCATGGCGCTGTAAGCATCGATGTACTTGGAATAGTACGCAACGACCGCTTTTGCGATAGCCTGGCGGATGGCATACACCTGCGAGGTGTGTCCACCACCCTTGACACGCACCCGGATGTCAAGAGGGGCAAAGGATTCTTCACCTGCGACAAGAACTGGCTCGTAGATCTTGAAGCGGAGGATTTCGGGGCGGACGAGGTTGATGGGCGAGCCATTGATACGGATGAGGCCCCGGCCTTCTTTGGCATGGGCTACCGCGGTAGCGGTCTACGGAAGACATTCGTTGAAAGGCTCGACGGGTTTCGCGTTTCCAAAGCACAAACCTTCTTTTTACCGAAAGTTTGAACGGCCTTCGTTGTCGACATGTTGCTGGGTTGGACCAAGTTGGAGCGAAAGGGTGGCTCTGGAACGAGAAAGATTAGCTTTGTTTAACGGAAAGACGAGAGGGACGGGTATTGTCGCCATCCCAGTTGGCATGATGCATCCAGCACGATCCTGGACAATTTCGACCAGAACTCGATACGATCCGGTGTTGCCACCAGTGGGAGACGATCCAAACGATGTACGAGCCTGAACTTACCCTCTGAAGGTCGTTTGAGGTGTTGCTGGTCTTCGCCTACTCAATCGACGCCTTCAGATTGAGTCGACCGCCAACGTTCCCACGATCTGCTTTTGGTAATTTTGTTTTCTGCGGTGTGTTGCATGTCAAGTCTTCCTGACGAGTCTACCACACCATGCTCCAAGTCTTTTGGCGGACAGCCCACCAGGTGAGTCGTGTCCTCTGTAACAAATATCGTGGAGCTGAAAGCAAGTAGCCTACGCGGACATTGGCACGAACGTTCGCTACTGCAGTTCCAGCCAATGGTCCCGCTTCCTCGACCAGCCAGCAAAAGCTTAAAGGTACTTTCCTTGTCGAAACCGAGGTTCTTTCACTCATTCTCGTCTCGACTCAGCTATCGATCCACTCGAACCAGTCTATCTAACATTGTCCTCCCTCCAAGGAAAGAAGGCGAGAGATAACGCTGTCGCTCTTGACCCAACCGTGTTCAACCATCCCATCCGACGGGACATCTTACATCTCTGCTCTGTGCATTATCTGGACTCGCTGCGCCAGGGAAGTGCCAATACCAAGACACGAGGCGAGGTCCGAGGTTCTGGAAGAAAGATCCGCCCGCAAAAGGGAACTGGCAGGGCGCGTCTGGGAGATGGACAGAGTCCCATGCTTCGTGGAGGAGGTGTCGCGTTCGGTCCCAAGCCGCGTGATTTCAGCACGAAACTCAACCGAAAGGTCATTCAAATGGGAATGAAGGTGGCGCTTTCCGTGAAATTCAAGGAGCAGAGGCTAGGTGTCGTACCACATATCAAGTGGTATTGTCACAAGACCATTACACTCAAGAACCGACTTGAATCGCTTGGATGGAGGGCGGCCACTTTGTTCGTCTCTGGCCTACCCCAGGTCGATCCCGCCATCAAACGTGCTGGACGGAATTTGCGTGGGCTGGAATTCAAGCATGTCGATGAAGTGAATGTGTATGATCTCATCAGGTGGAGGAGGGTGATATTAGACCTCCCTGCGGTTGCATTGTTGGAGTCGAAACTTGGTCAGGCACCTATCGAACGCCCCCAGCTTGACGAGGGAGAAGAGAAAGTGGAGGTCCTGCCCAGCTTGTGATCTATGATAGTGGATGTCTTATTCCTAATTACTACACTTACCATCGTCATTTTACTTGCCTCGAAGCGTGTATGTGCTGTCGCATACGCGGCCACGTGATGGACGCGTCCTCATTACCCCACGCGATCGCCAACAGCCTCGAGGCCACTTTCGACCATCAAGCCAAGCAACGTGTAGCACGAATAACCATGTCTCAACCATCTCAGCAGCCAGAGCAAGAAGACTACTCCCATTCAGGTCCTCTCCTCGTCGCGAAGTTAGAGGAAGCCGGGATTCATCCAAACGACATCAAGAAACTCGCAGATGCAGGCCTTCATACCGTTGAGGCTGTCGCTTTTACCCCCAAGAAGAACCTTATGGCCATCAAAGGCATATCTGACGCGAAAGCAGACAAGATTCTCGGTGAAGGTCTGTCTTTACGCTGCTTCGACTTGACACAGCACCGTAAATCACATTGGGAGACTAGCCCAGAAAATCATACCTCTCGGCTTTCAGAGCGCTACGGAAGTTCATGCCCGTCGTTCTGAGCTAGTACATATCACTACTGGATCCAAGCAGCTCGATGCCCTGCTAGGAGGTGTGTGACAAGTGATGTCGTCATGTATCTAGGCATTTGACTCGCATACAGGTGGCATCGAGACAGGTGCTATAACAGAACTATTTGGTGAATTCAGAACAGGAAAATCCCAGCTATGTCATACGCTTTCCGTAACTTGTCAGCTGCCCGTCAGCATGGGCGGTGGAGAAGGGAAATGCTTGTATATCGACACTGAGGGAACTTTCCGTCCTCAGCGTCTCCTTGCTGTTGCCGAGAGGTACGGCCTCAATGGAGAAGAAGTATTGGACAATGTCGCATACGCTCGCGCATATAATGCGGATCACCAGAACAGTCTTCTCACTAGTGCCAGTGCCCTGATGGCAGAGTCAAGGTATCATCTTTAGTTTGACTCTGCCATGTTCCTGACTGCTGATATCTGCTGCTAGATTCTGTCTCTTGATTGTCGACTCATGTACTGCGCTCTATAGGACAGATTTTAGCGGTCGTAGTGAATTATCGGCTCGTCAGAATCACCTAGGGAAGTTCCTGCGTACCCTTCAACGGCTTGCGGATGAGGTCGGTTAATCGACTTCTTTGTTTGAGGCATGACTTATTCCCCGCGTTAGTTCGGCATTGCCGTCGTCGTCTCCAATCAAGTGATGTCAAACCCTGACGCGTCTGCCGGTCCCTACGTTGCCAATGAGAAGAAACCCATCGGAGGGAATATCATGGCACATGCTTCTACTACTCGGTTGGTAGTCACTTTTCTGGACATCCGTCGCTCATTCCTCTTTCTAGCTTGCAACTGAAGAAAGCTCGAGGAAATACGAGAACGTGTAAGATATACGATTCACCGTGTCTTCCTGAGATGGAGACCACCTTTGCTATCCTATCGGGTGGAATAGGAGATCCGGAAGAAGAAGCTTGAACGTTAGTGACTTATTCCCAGCCGAGGATGAGAATTTAGCTTTACCAACCACACTTTTGACGGTTTCTTGAGCTTTACTGTAAGGTGAATTGGCGAAGTAATAGATTATACTCTTGTATGATATGCACGGAAAAGTATCCAGCAAGCTATCGCTATATTTTATGTCTAATCGGAGTCGGGTTACAGTACGATCAGATGAACCAGTTGAGTGGTACAGGATGGTGGATTATGCTTGGAAAACCCCCGTCTAATCAAGCCAACAGCCGCGTCAAAATATTCGCGCTCGTCTGGCGGATCTTGTCTCTAAGTTGGTTGACATCTGTCGGACTAACATCGGCGATGTCAGCCAGCAGGTAAGCAACGTCGCCTTTGGAGTCTGAATACTGCTTCTCCACGTTGTACGGGGACAAGATATCGTTGACTTGTCTGAGTACACCGGGCTGGTTGTTGTGAACGTGGCAAACACGGACGTTGTTGCCTTGTTCCGCAGTGATTGCGCGCAAGTCGACCTCGGGGAAGTTGACCGAGCCGATGGTTGAACCATAATTGAGGTAGCGCGTCAGAGCTTGTGAAACTTCTTCCCCGATCATGCGCTGAGCTTCTTCGGTCGAACCACCGATATGGGGGGTGAGAATCACGTTTGGGATACTACAGAGAGTAGTGGCCCAAGAATTGACCGAGTCATCAAAGGGTGCACCATTAGAGCCAGGCTCGGCAGGGAAGACGTCGAGTGCAGCACCGGCAATGCGTTTGGACTTGAGAGCGTTGATCAACGCTGGGATGTCGACGATGCGTCCGCGTGCATTGTTGATAAGATAAGAACCCTCCTTCATCTGGTCGAGCTGCGGCTTCGAGATCATGTTGATGGTCTCGGGAAGCTCAGGGACGTGAAGGGTCACGAAGTCAGCTTCAGCCAAGAAATCAGAGAGTGTCTCGACTTGGCGAGCCGAACCGAGGGGCATGATGTTGATAACATCGTAGAAAACGACACGCATGCCCAGTGCCTCGGCCAGCACAGACAGTTGGGAGCCAATGTGGCCATATCCCACAATCCCGAGCGTTTTGCCACGGACTTCCCAGCAACCTCTGGACTGCTTGTTCCATACACCTGCACGCATCTCGTGGGAGCGTTCGTGCCATTGACGTGAGAGCGCGATGATCTCGGAGATAACCAGCTCGGCGACAGATCGGGAATTCGAGAATGGAGAGTTGAAAACTGGGATACCAGCTTTTGCTGCAGTGACGAGGTCCACCTGGTTGGTTCCAATGCAGAAACAACCGATGACGAGAAGCTGATGATAAAATCAACATGTAAGAGGCAATATGTTTCGGAGTAGCCTGAAGCATACCTTTGTCGCAGCCTTGATAACTTTCTCGGTGATCCGAGTTTTACTCCGAATACCGATGGCGTGGTACTGAGGAATTTTTTCGAGAAGCTCGGCCTCGGAGAAAGCCCTGGTGGAGTGGTCCACATGAAATCCCTGAGCCTGGAAATAACGGACAGCATCCTGACTGATGTTCTCCAAGAGAAGAAGCTTTAGATCCTCGTTGTCCACGGGGTGGAGGACCTTTGGCTGCCTGACGGCACCGGGTGCTGAGAGAGAGTCTCTGTGGCGAAGCCTATCAGAGAAACCATGGTTCGTCGGGGAGATGGAGGCGGCGACGACTCTCGGGGATGTTGTAGGGATGGGGATAGGCGGGGGGACCATGATGGGGGTTTGGAAATAAGGGTGATTCATTGACGATAGTTTTTATACTGAGCAGTCGAGCGAGTCGATGGAGTAAGATGTATTGATCAAGTAAATAAGTCTTTGATTTACCATAATGGGAATATGATAAAAACTTGATCTCGGCCTGGTCTCACTCGTTCCTCATGCGTCTCCTCCTCCTCGATCACGGCGCTGGAAACGTCCAGAGCCTCGCAAACTCGCTCATAAAACTTGGATATTCCGATTTCAAGTGGATCAGAACCGCTGAGGACTTTGCCGAGGTGAACGAGAGTTCCGAATCGCCTGTAAGTAATCCTCACCCCGTTTCTGAATCGGCTCAGTTGCGATGCGATGGTCTCCTTACGTATCCTAGGCTCTCATATTTCCAGGACAGGGTGCTTTCCACACCGCAATCCAGTGCTTGCATGATCATGGCTTATTCGAACCCTTGAAACGGTATCTCGATTCAGGCAAACCCTACTTCGGGATATGCATCGGGATGCAGGTGCTATTCGCCTCTTCTGCAGAGTCTCCAGGGACGCAGGGTTTAGGAATAATACCGTGCTCCATCGATCGATTCGATGACACGGCCAAAGCCGTCCCACACATGGGCTGGAACGCCGTGGAATGCCTCGATGCCTCAGATCCATCAACCATAGAGGGCGTCTCCTCCACTTCCCATTACTACTTCGTTCACTCCTATTGCGCCAAATATGATCCTTCATCCTCTGCTGCGGAATGGGCACATTCTACCACCCAGTATGGACAAGAGGTCTTCATGTCCACTGTTCGGAAGCACAACGTGTTTGCGACTCAATTCCACCCCGAAAAATCAGGCCCCGCCGGCCTGAGGATCCTCAGAGAATGGATAGAACAATCTCGCACAGGGCGTACCTCCGTACCTCCATCAGCCCTTCGCATACCCCGTCCCCCAAAACCAAAGGACGGATTCACCAAGCGTATCATCGCATGCATGGATGTCCGTGCTAATGACGAAGGTGATCTCGTTGTCACCAAAGGAGATCAATATGATGTTCGCGAAAAAGTCACATCGAACGAAACAAGCGCAGTCAAGACTGCCGGCACAGTACGCAACCTTGGAAAGCCGGTCGCACTTGCCGACAAATACTACACAGCAGGGGCAGACGAACTTTGCCTTCTCAACATCACTTCATTCCGTAACTCTCCTCTCCACGATCAGCCGATGCTCGCCGTCGTTCGTGTCGCCGCCGAAAAAGTCTTTGTCCCTCTCACGATCGGGGGAGGCATTAAAGACACTGCCGATCCTGATGGCACAAAGCGTTCCGCTGTCGAAGTAGCTGGTGCATACTTTCGCGTTGGCGCAGACAAAGTTAGCATAGGCTCTGAGGCTGTTTACGCGGTTGAGAAGCTTCGCTCAGCAAACGGTATCGGGGACGGTACCAGCGCCATCGAGACAATATCGAGGGTGTACGGTAACCAAGCCGTCGTCGTCTCGATCGATCCGAAGAGGGTCTACGTGGACCCAGCGGCATACGAGGGGCCGTACAAAGAAGAGCTCGTCTATGGGAAGGACTCCAACCCTAACGAGCGTGGTAGGGCTTGGTGGTACCAGTGCACTGTTTCGGGAGGACGAGAGACGCGCCCGGTCTCAGCTGTGGAGCTGGCGAAAGGCGCCCAAAAGCTCGGGGCCGGAGAGATCTTACTCAACAGCATTGATAGGGATGGAACTGGTCTGGGTTTCGACCATGAGCTTCTTCGGATGGTAAAGCAAGCTGTCTCGATCCCAGTCGTGGCTAGTAGCGGAGCAGGTACCAAGGAACATTTTGTGAGCGTCTTCGAGGAGACAAATGTAGAATCTGCGCTAGCTGCTGGCATCTTCCACCGGGAGGAGGTGAGGATAGAGGACGTGAAAATGTCTTTAGAGGTAGCAGGGTTTAATACCAGAACTATCTAGACCTCCGAAGGTTGGATAGTGTAGAGAATGTCACAGTGCTGTACAGTGCAAATCTGACTGAGCCTCCCATATCCGTCTAGTACGTTACACCGACTTCTCTCCCTAGTAGAGTACAAGGAAGACGCGCTGAACAAGTGGAAGAGGATTACACTATTGAATAAAGTCGTGACGTGTAGACCTACATACAGCCTGGAAGAGGAGGGTATGTACAGATAATGGAACACTAGGATGGATACAGAAAGCATGGTCAACAGGAAAATTGAAGAAAGGTGGGCGGTGGAAACAAATTGTACAGCGACAAAAGTATAATATCTAGCAGCTGGAACAGACGCTTTGTCAAGAGAACTCGGAAATTAGAGTAAGGAACAGACGAAGGAAACGAATGGACACATCGAAAACCTAGAAAGGAGGGCCTCACTTAGGTCCCCTCACAGCATCTTTGACCTTCTTCAAGAGGCTAGTCTTGCGACCAAGCCCGGCTCCCGATCCGGGTGACCCCGGGGTCCCATCGAATTCGATGTGCCTGTCTTCGCCTGATGGAGTGCGGGCCGTTGCTGGTGCATAAGGTGTGGCCGGGAGTTGTTTCTCCCTGCGCGGCTCATCAATGTACACGTAGGTTTCCGAGGTGTCTGAAATCGGAGAGGTGTTGTCCCTCATGTTACCGCGGCGGTCCCCATGAGCACCATTACCCCCCGCAAAGCGTCCAAGGAAGGAGTTCTGCGGGCGGTGGGTAGGGCGGAACGTGGACGGATATTGGTCTGTAGTCGGCGAGGGTGGCTTTTCGCCGTCGTCGTAACCAACAGGAACATTCGGGGAATCCCGCATTTTTCTGATACGTTGCATGAGGGATTTGGTACGCTTGGGTGCTCCAGAGGGTGATCCGGGACCGCTTTCCACGTCAGACTGAGCCTCCGGGACGAGAATTGGCTGTGGAGGAGGGAGGGCGCCACGTCGGGGACGACGGTTTTCTCTATCCGCACGGTCCTTGTCCCGTGCCTGAGGCTGCCTGGTGTCCTCGTCTAGATACTCTCTGTATACCTCCCGGATGTCACGACCATCCTTGGAGCGCCTTCCGATTGAATGTTGCGGGGTGCCGTGCCGAGAGTCGTGTCCCTCTCTCCCAGCATAAATGGAATTGGACGGAGTTTCGCCGTCACGTCGAGCGGTGCCTCCACCGGCAAAAAATTCCTCGTATGGCTCTGGCTCGTGAATTCCCCAAGCCTCTGCAATAGCATCCACCTTCTTCTTCGGGGCGTCATACGTGGGAGAATATGGCCCCTTGTAAACATCTAGAGACGGGTAAGGGGAGTCACTGGAGGGTGGGACGACATCTCCGCCGGGTGCAGTGCTCCAAGCAAGCATGGGTGCTTTGGTGCGGTGACGGTTGCGAGACGGAGCGCAAGCATCGAAGGGACCATCGTGGTGAAACACTGGATGAGATGTTGAGCGATAGAGAAATAGAGGGAGTGGATGTACATACTGGGCCCCACACCGCTGAAGTCGAGTCTATCTATGACGTCTGCATGGACGGAACCCTTCTTTCCACGAGGCTTGGATTTTGCCTTTTCCAAGGCATTTGCAGCGTGTAAGACGGAATCTTGAGACATTGAGCGGCGACCGTGAGTACGGGGTGTGCCTGAGGGTTGATTCCTATGCTTTGGAATGAAATGTGGAGTGTGGGGAAGGAGGGGGAAAGACGTACAAGACGGTTGTCTGACTGCGACCTGTCCTCGTGCGAGGGGATTGTTCGGTAGATCTGAGTTGAACTGTGTCCCTTACGGCTTCTTGGATGTTATCACGATGAGGGGGTTGTTTATTTGTTGACATCTTTGAATAAGGAGGGTATTTGGGGGGTGGGTCGGGCGGCAAGCGAGGCACGGGTTTTGCCTGATGGACGGGATCAGAGAAAGGATCAGAGTGTGATCTGTGGCGGGTTCTGTGCTTTATGATTTGGGGATTCTGGAGAGGCTGTTGAACCTTTGATGATGGTGGCTGCTTGCTCGCTGAACCGCCGCCTAGCTGCGTTCTTGACATGCTGATCGTCTCCCACGCCAAGAGGATTTGGCAGATGGTTGATGGTGGTCGCAATGTGTTGTGGTCGTCGTCGCTGTTGTTGTCGTTGTCGCCGTCGTGAGCGACGGTGAGCCAGAGCAGAGAGTGACCGTTGACTGAGGTGTGGAGAGGGGGCGAGAACGGACTGTGCGCAGAGTCGGTTTGCCAACTATTTATACGGGCCACAACTCTGTGGCGTACAGCTTTTTTCTTTCTCGGACACTCAGACTCATGGGTCTCGTCCAGAAGCAGATCCATTCAAGAGACGAGGTCGCGACTCGCATCCTCGCAGGAGACGTCCTCGTCGTCTACAACGACCTCCTCCTCAGAATTCCTCAATCCTGGCTCAATGCCCATCCAGGTGGTCATCTCGCGATCCTCCACTTCGTCGGCCGTGATGCTGCCGACGAGATTGACGCCTACCATTCCGACGACACCATTCGTACCATAAAGAAATATGCAATCGGCACGGTAAATACCTCCCCGCACGGATGGGAACCTCTATTACCCCCAATAATGTCCGGATGGGTTCGCAAAATCTCACAAGACGGCTCTCTCGTTTGGCACAACGAAGCTCGCTCTATCCCTTCTCCGTCCAACTTGTCCTCTGAGATTCTCCTCGTCCAGAAAGACAGCACCCTTCTCCAGGATAACCAGGGTCCTTCCCTAGATAACCTGCTCCCTCCACCGACTACCTTGTCTCTCAAGGTTCAGGCCCAGCATTCAATCGCTTACAAGGAACTTCATAAGCGTATCATCGATGCTGGTCTATACAAAACCCGCTACATCACTGGTTATGGGCCAGAAGTAGCGCGATACCTCCTTCTCGCCGCATCCTCCGCCTACGCGTACAAGCACGACTGGCTCTTCGCCAGCGCCGTTTTCTTAGGATTGTTATGGCACCAGCTCGTGTTCACGGTTCATGACCTGGGTCACATGGGAGTAACTCATGACTGGACTATCGATCGCCTTCTCGCCATCTTCATTGCCGATTTCATTGGTGGACTCAGTGTTGGATGGTGGGTCGATGTAAGTCTTGCGCTTTGTTGACTTTCCGCAACCTCACGTTTCCTCCCGCGCACCACTAGAATCACAACGTGCACCACCGTAAGTCTTTCCCCTGTGCGTTGTCGCATATTGCTTAAATTTGGTTGGTCAGTTGTCACGAATCATCCTTCTCAGTAAGTCTTGGTCCTCACGACACTGCTCCTCATCCTAATCTTCGCCCAGTGACCCCGACATCGAACATCTCCCATTCCTGGCAATAACAACGGCATTTTTCAATTCATTGTGGTCTTCCTACTACAAACGAACTATGGTCTTCAACCGGGTCACAGCAGTCCTCGTCTCCCTTCAACATAAGCTGTTCTACGTGCTCCTGGCTTTTGGCAGATTCAATCTCTACGCTAATGCTTATGGCTTTTTGATCCGCAAAGCCTTTGACACTCGCAAGGCCAGAGGCGGGAGATGGTCGTGGTGGCTCGAGGTGATCGGTGTTGCATTCTTCTGGTGTTGGTTCGGTGCACTGCTCAAAGGTTGTGGATCGTGGGGCAACGCGTTGATGTACCTCGTCGTCTCACATATCGTTACCAGTCCTCTCCATGTTCAGGTGTGTACCCATCGCAACCCTCCGACCTGACGCACTGTTGACTGACGTGTTTATTTCCCTCAGATAGTACTTTCACATTTCTCCATGTCCACCGCAGACCTTGGTCCCACAGAGTCGTTCCCTCATCGTCAGCTTAGGACGACCACTGATGTTATATGTCCATCCTTTCTTTCTTTCGTTCACGGTGGCCTGCACCTCCAGGTCACGCATCATCTCTTCCCTCGGCTGCCTCGCCATAACCTACGCCAAGCCAGCGTATTGGTGAAACAGTTTGCCGACGAACAGGGCCTCGTCTACGCCGAGTTTGGCTTCATCAAGGGCAACGGAGAGGTCCTCGGCGTTTTGAAAGCTGTTGCAGATCAAGCCCGGATTGTGGGCATGGTTGCGGACAAGGAAATCCAAGAAGCGATGAATAAAGAGAGTTAGACATTGACCAGTACTTGGCTCTGCCCGCACTTAGATGCACATTGGGATGCCGAACGACTTTCCTCGGACACAACATAGAGATACCCCCTCACACATCCATAGACATATTAATCAACCATTAATGATCGATGATACCACTCCCGTGATTGCGAAAAAAAAATCATGCTCATAGGCAGTGCATAGGTGCATGTGACGTGCAATATACCCCGAGCCCGACTGAAAGCGCTCGGATTTTGGGAATATACAGGATAATATCCGGAAAGCATGACATAGAGGTGCAAAGTATGGAGAAAGCGAAGCTTTTACTTCTTCTTGTTTGCCTCCTCTTCCTCCTTCTAAATGACGAGGCAGCGTTAGATTCTGCAAGAAACGAAGTCGATTTGTGGCGTACCTTTGCAGCCCGGACCTTGCGTATGCCCTCGTAGCGGGCGTCGGCACGGGTGACGCGGAGAGTTCTGAAAGCCTCAAATGATCGTTCTGCGTCGGTGATTTTGCGTGGCGCTTCGTGGGCGTATGTGTTGGGAAGAGGAGGGGGTGCGCGCGTCGTCTCAGCCTTGAGGTCGTCACCCTAGCATCATCCTTAGTCATGGAAGAAATGTACAATTACCATAACGCTTACAGTGGAATCTCCCTTTTTGGGCTTCGATGCTTTCCGGGGGAAGACGATCAGCTTGGACTTGTAGGCCTTCAACCGCTCGACATTGAGAGCCTTGCCCTCCTCACTCAAGTTTCTCCTCCGGTGGTCGACGACGATACCAACACCACGTGCCTCCTTGCGGTTGATCCCTGCCTCCTTAAGTTCAGCAAGCGTGAATCCGCGTCCCTCGCGAAGCTTGCGGTTGTAGCGAATAGTCTGGCCACGGACAGCGGGACGAAGGAGCGTGAGGGGTCGGACACCAAGTTTGGCAGCCTTCTCTTTGCGGGCTGTGCGCCTGCGGAGTTTACGACCAGGCTGGTCGAACCAGGTGCGCACCCGGCGCTGCCAGTCCTTGCGGAAGTGGTTGGCGTGAAGAACTGTGATAAACAGCCAAGTCAGGCGATGCATCTCGAGATTAAAGGTGATCTTGCGTACGAACCGTTGTTGTGTGCGAAACCCATATTTTATCTGCACGAGATGGAAGAGATCGTTAGCATTCCGATTCAAAGGAGGGCTCTGGCTCTGCAGGCCAGGACCACATCCAAGTATGCCGCGTGAATCCACCCTGTACCGGAGTTGTTTCACCTGCGATTTTCGGCATATCGTATCCGAGTGATCCAAGGATGTGTCCTGCAACGAGCAGCTGAGATATCGGACTGGCGTACGTACCTTGACGCGGGTTTTCTTGACGCTGTTGACGGCGAGGAGGCCTGATACCTACCAGGAGATTTGGCAGGCGGCAATTTCCGCAATTTCGCGCGGCGACTCATTTTATAATCACGTGAATACCATCATTAGCCCCTATCTTGCTTGTTGTCCATCTGATTCTGAACGGCTCAATGCCATACCATCACTGTCAACATGTCGCGCGACTTTAATCGAAATCTACTTTGCGGGTCTGCGTCAGCACCATCGTGAACGTTATCGACTAGAAGCCAGGCCAGGCTGTGCCAAATTAACGTTACGCTCATTCGAACTACACGTTGAGCGAAAGCGGCATTTCGGTTCGCGATCAATAGACCACCCAATGGTTCAACGATGATTGTGTTCAGTCAATACTTGGCGGTTTCACGTCGTCGCATCGTGCGATGATAGTTTCTTGGTATGGTATGCCTGGCGCCGCCGTTGGAAACCTGCAAATAACTCTGTAGGTCCATCCCTGATGGAGCTTATGTAAGCCCAGAAGATTTGTTGGGCACGACTCGTTTCCCTGTCACCTCAAAATCCCCACCCACCACCACTGTCGAGGGTTTCCTTGACCTGGAGGCTACTTCACTCTTGTCGCCGTCCATCATGCGTTATCCACTTTTTTTTCTCTCCTTGATATCCTTGGTTTCATATACCCCCCTGGTTCGCGCGTTCAGTGTATCCATTTCTAGCTCCCCGACACAATGCGGCCCTCTTAGCGTTCAATGGACAGGTGAGTGAGGCCCTTCTCAACCCCCTAGGATTATGTGAACATATCGCCGATCGCAGGTGGCCAGCCTCCCTTCGAAATTATGTTGATACCTGTACGTCCATCCTCCTGGCGGATCCGATCATCCGCTCACCAGTTATTTTCCAAGGCATACAACGTCCCGAGGAATATATCCGTGCCGCCCTCAGCTTTTAGCAACAATCAGGGCTCGTACCAAATCCCGTCGATCCCATTTGACCAAGGAAAGAGTTTCCTGTTCACCATGTCTGATGCAAGTGGCTTTGGGACTGGGGGAACCTCTGGTCTACTCACTATGGGAGCGCCCGTCGGTGGCGCGTCTTGTAATACGACTCCTCCTGCTCTTCCCTTTTATTTTAATTTACCATCCGCCCTCCAGCAATGCAGGTACGCTTACGACTGGATGACCTCGCACAAAGTGATCTCACCTAGTTCTTAGTCCCTATGTCTTCCAGTACGATGGGGCCGTAATGCCTGTCACAATCATGGTTAGTAGCTTCAGCCAGATTATTGTCACTCGATTAATCTCGCTCGCGTTCAGGGACTGATCCCCGATGGAACACCATTCTTGTTGCATCCTCCGTCTGGACCAACGAGCTATATGTGGACTGCCAACGTTCCAGCCGGCACTACGATCATTTTTACGATGACCGACGCTCAAGGTAACTCAGGCGGGGCCTCTGACGCTCAGGTCGTCGCACTTTCCACCATCAACAGTTGCATCGACGGCACTTCTCCCTCATCTACAGCAAGCGTCTTTCCTTCATTGACTTCATCAACTTCATCAACTTCAGCATCTACTGGCACAACTACGACTACGACTACGGCTAGCCCTACACATACCTCGTCATCCATCTCTACCCGTGCAATCGGGGGTATTGTAGCAGGTGGAGTCGCTTTCGCAGCTATTGCCGCTCTAGCGTTATTCTGCATCAGACGTCGGCGTTACAACCGCCAATCATACGGGATCGCGCCTACACGGGGTCGTCAGTCAGTAGACCTCGACCCCGCCGTCGATAACTTCGAGCATCCGCCAATTTATCCCTTCCCGTACCAAGCGGACTCTGTTAGCCAGCTTACCCCTCCAATGCTACCTGACACGGCTACTGGGTCATCATTCCATTATCAAACCGACACCGTTAGCCAGTTTGCTGGCTCCGCTACAGGGTCAGCACCATTACAACAGCATTCTCGCTCCGGCTCAAACTCCGAGTTTGGAGGGTTGGGCGAAGCCACCACCTCAACGATGTCATCGAGTGGTCGCCGAAAGGCTGAAATGGCAGGGATGCGACCTTACCAGCCTACCACTCGTTTCGTTGTGCATACTGATGCTGAGGATTCCGTTCCCGTTGCGGAGGAAGAGGTCGTTGAGCTCCCTCCTCAATATTCGGCGCGACGCGCACCTGCAGCCGCGAGACCGATGTCGTCAGCGACTTCAACCAATCTGCCTTACGCCTCTGACCATCCTCCGGAATCTCCTCTGATATAATTGGGCTACGTTGTTCTGTATTGCTAACTGTACACCGGATAATGCTTGGACGACCGGGTGATTTTACTGTTGTTTCGAGTTGATAGCCCACATTTTGTTTCCAGAAGGGCTCGATCGACTATTTAAAATATTTATGTCTTGCTGTACATTCAGTCGGACATTCATTCGTTCGCTTCTTGGGCTATATGGAACAAATAACTCTTCATACTATACAACAGTATCTACATACCATGGAATCTCACTGTACGGGGAAAACAACGGACATGGTTCTAGCTACATCTCCGGGTGGAAGAGGAAACCGACATGGAAAGTTGGAATGCAAGTGTGATCACAATAGATGATCGGTAAGTTCTACAGTGAAGCAGGACACAACCCCATTCACAGGGGCCGAAGTGAAACATACAACAACGTTCTTGGGAGCCTTGTCATCGTGTCACTGCCCAGCATTGTTACCCAAATGTTCGTTTGCATTCGCTTGGGTCATGGGTTGGATCCTATGTCATCTCCTTCTAGATTCTGCCTGGAGAATGCGTCAACCATGGCATCCTGTTCCCTGCGTCGTTTGTGTCTTCTGCGCTTGTCGTCTTTGATAACGCGCTCGATGCGCCTGCGGGCCTTGCCATGGGTTCGCGGATCTACGACTGCGAGCCTGCACTTGTAACAAGCAAGCTCGATACTCGCCAGCAGGCGAAGCGTGTCTGAACTGTTCAGTGCCTGACATAGGGACCTAGTCAAAAGGTGCCACGGAGGAGTCGATCGTCGACACTTACATTCAATGACCACGACACAACACGAGAACCATCCACGCATCCGATGACCACGAAATTGCCGCGCTTCTCGGCTTGTAGGTGTGACAGCTGATCACAATTCTCAGTTAACCATATGGAGGTGTGCCGTAGGGATGACTAACCTCGCAGAATGAGACCATCACCTTTCCAGATGAGAGAGAACGTACGACTGAGCATATGGAAGATGAGAATGGAGTTCGGGTATGAGGTGGGGAATCGGTAACATACCGACACGTGATGACTGCCCAACGACTTCCTGAGAGACTAGAGCGCGTCCGAGGTACACCCACGAGTCCCTCTCCGGTCTGCGTATGTGTACCTTGACTTGGATATCTCGAAATTCGCGAGTACTCGTCGGCAGCGGTACAGCTGCAGAAAACACGTTTTCGAGAGCAAAGTCACGATAAACACATGTAATTTGAGAGTTAGTGGGGTGAATATGTGGAGGAACCGAGGTGGCATACACTCCGAGGGAGGGCCATAACTGGGCGTCCCCGGCACGTCGGGGACGTCTTGGGGGAAGGAGGCGTCGGTCAGTATTACGGCATCTTCGTCCATAGCGTCCATCTTGATAACTAGGGAGGATGTGAGAGTGAGCGAAGAGGGTGGAGTGAAACTTACGGTGGAGAAATATGCAGCGCTCAGGTATCTCGTGACGGTGGACTAGTGAGTTCAATCAACTGCATTGAGCATGCATGTGTGAGCCGACAAGCTTGCACTCGACCACGTGACTCAATCGTAATTCATCCCCTCAATATCAAGTAACTAGCAGTCAGGGACACGGAGAAATCATCGACCATCGTTCAACTGTACACAGTACTGTACGTTGTGGATACACCGAGCGGTCCGTGAAATGTGATGTTGCCTTTGTCACACCTTCCTTTGAGCCACTCCACATTGCCACCATATATAATCCCCCTGGTGGGCCAATTCATGAAACCAACGACCTACCATGCCCCTTACATCCAAAGTCGCGCCTCTACGTGCCAAATACCCTCGACCTTTGACAGCTGATTCATCGGGGGATTTTTATCACTTCTCTTCGTCCCAATTAGCTCACGACGAAGAAAGAGACGCACAAAAGTGCGAGATGGCAAAAGACGACGGAGAAATCATGAGGAAGGAGCAAAGAGTAAGCCGTCTGATCTCAGGATAGACATACACTGCTGATGGTCTCTTCAGCGCGACCAAGATGACGAAGATTTTTCCTTGGGGTCGCAGGAGCTCCATAGCCAAACCTCTTCCCAGAGTACCAACGCCACCCACATCGAAACACGTGGAACAACGGGGGACGACGACTCAGGGTCAGAGTGGGAGATGAACGCAGAAGATACTCCAGACTGCTCTCAGTCAAGTCAAGCAAGTACTGTCTCCCGTGATACCCGCACCTTGGAAGAAATACTCCACATCGACAAGGGTATTTCCCGCGAGAAGGTCAAGCTGATCTCCACGGCACTGTACGGTCACAACTTCGGAGTCATCAGCCCAGACAGGAGGTTATTCGCAAAAAAGATTGTTGCTGTCCTCTATCGACTCCAACTCGATGAGGTGGATACGATTGAGAGGTGGATTAGACGCAACAAAGGGCAATTGGAATCTTGGCCATTCGAGCGCTAGCTGGGTGTGGATGTCCGATAATATATTGACACCTGCTAAACTAAGGAATCAACCTGCGTGAAGCAATACAATCGATAGAGAGTCCTTGAAATAGTCTTATCTCGTCTCTGGAGCAAGGTAGTTTCCCGCCACCAGGCAGAGATTACGTGGTGTAAAGTGCACTTGAGTGACGGGTGTTCGCTTCGTCGGGAACGTAGCGAGCAAGTCAGAACTGCACAGTGGAATGGTCAAAATCCGTGTCCGGTACAGGGAGTTCGAGTGCTTACGTTTCATTATTTTCATCCTCACCAGTGCGAGGCGTTGAATTTTCATCCGCTCCAGCTTCTCGCGGTTTGGCTGGACCGCCAGCACCTTTAACGTCCCAGCAGCGTACTGTCCAGTCTGCACCTCCACTGACAAGCATCGACGATTCGGCACTGAACGCCAAAGAGTATATGGAGGCGCTATGGCCCAACATTTTCTTGATTCGTTTGCCAGACCCCAGATCCCAGATGTTGATGGCAAGATCTTCCCCTGCGCTAGCAAGAAGACGCCCATCAGGACTGATAGCCAGCCTCGACAGCGTTCCTTGGTGACCTATGAATACCCGCACACACGTGCCGCGCTGGACGTCCCATAGACGAGCTGTCCAATCACTAGAGCCGGTTGCTAGATATAATGAATTGGGGTGGAAGCGGACACACTGATAACGCGAGTCAGCGAAGCATTATGCAGAATTACTATGTTACCCACGTCGACATCACTCAAATGTCCTGCATAGATCCTGAGACACGATGTTCTATCCGTGGACCAGAGTCTGGCGGTCCGATCCCGACTCCCCGTCGCAAAGTAAATCCCCATGGGACTCCACTGCACATCCCAAACCGGATTTTGGTGGCCCCGGTATGCGACAACGTTTGTCATCGTGTCAAGAGACCAAAGCCTAGCTGTGGCATCTGCAGAGGAGGACAGGAGATATCTGGGGGGTACGGCGGAGCCTCCAAGCGGATCAAAAGAAAGGGAGTAAACTGCTCCACTGTGTCCTATCAATTTTCGGGTACTGGAGTCATCTTTTTCTCGAAGTCGCGAGCCAGCTACAGACGCACGTTAGTAAACAGGATCTCAAATCAATTTAGTCACTCACTATCCCTTGACGAGTCAGACGACGTATCATTCCGGAGCCCCTTGAGCTTTCCACCTTTCAAACTCCACAATCGAATATAACTCTCCGAGAAACCAGCAGCCATCAGTGTAATATCTGGTGAAAACTCGCAACACGGGGCACTGTCATTAATTGTATTCAGCGAGGAATAAAATCTGAGGCTCGGCGAGCTTACCCCTCTCCTACATCATGCAGAGTATATGCACAGATACTCGGCAAGGCACGAGCTCTCGCAGCCGCCCCTTGTGCAGAGTTCAAGTCCACAGAACTCAGGGCTGAAGGCTCAAGCCGTATTCGCTTCCTTGCATCACGTACTTTTTCCACTTCTCTTTGTACATCAATTGTTTTGAACGATGGTGGATGGGGAAGCATCTCAGCTTCGGTGGGTGATACGACACCTGGCACGGCTGGAGGTCGGGAAAAATGTATGTCATATTGTGCGTTAGGATCTCGGTCTAACATAGCTTGTTCCCGGAGAACACGTTCCGTCTCCGCACGAAGATCTTCTGCAGTTGGGGGAGGGCCGAGTTTCAATTCCCCCTTTGAGGCATTGAAGGTGTTCGGGTTAGGTATGGTAGAGGTGCCCGCAGCTTGAGCGGTCTTGGGAATAAGAGACGACAGAAGCCCAGTGGATTCCTCCCATGCATTTGGAGACACGACCGTGGTACTAGCAGAAGTCACTGTGAAGAAATGAGCTCGTAGCAATGGGGAAAATGAGCTTGTTCACCATCAAATCGCAGATGATTATTCACCACACGCATGACCGCCGCCCTCCCCCTCTTGCCCATTTCACCGGAAAAGCCATCGCCTGCTCCGAGCGCTTCACCACCAACACCCTCTGTCAGCCACCCCACAAGTAGGTTAAAGCCTGAACGGCTCATCCTGATGATGTATTTTTCGTTGAGGAAGCGTTGAGCCAAAGCATCGTTCTGAACATGAGAAGGTAGGAGCAGCGTAGAGAGATGGTGAAGAGTCGAGTTATGGTTAGGGGCAAGTGCAGGAGCGAACGTAGAGTAGAAGCGAATTGCTGATGAGGTGCCCAAACTTCTGAGAACCTGGGACGCGTAGATCGCACAACTCACTTACCAGCTTCTTTGAAGCCTTTCTGGATGAGATCAAGGTAGAAGTGACAAAATATAGGATACAGTATTGGACGAAACTCGGGCTGAATAAACGTATTAGGGCGAGCACAATCGGAGAATGAGGAGCCATGCCTTGTACATATCCAATGAGCCTTCCACCCATGCCTCGAGCTCCCTGAAGCCCTCCTGTTTGTCAGTGGGATCGATGGAAAGTATGTCCTCTGCACCGACACTACCCAGGCTTGCGATTAGGTTCTGGATGTTTGGGGGGTTCCCCATAGTCGTCAGCTCTTGAAGGACACTGACAGTGTCCTTCAAAACATTCTCCCCTGGACGTGAGGGCTTCTGCGCAAATACCGCCAGACTCTTCACCAGTTCTTCTGAAGACACGGTCTTGTCAGCATCTTCTGTGGAGCCTGCCTCGATTGCCTCAAGGAGGACACCTTCTGCGTTCTTGAAGCCGCGCGCGCGGAGATATTCCAGGACCAGGCGATCCGTGGAGTTCGTGTCTTGAGTACTGGCTTGTGCGGGCGATACACCGCCAGACGATGATGCGCCTGGTGTAGCCGACATTGTCTCAACTTCGAGTGCACAGAGATGAGATCCATACAATGAGACTGTCTGTTGAAGTTGTGGCTCGCCGAATTTGGAAGGACCCCTAAGTTCTTTTACAATTGACTCTCAAGTTATTTACTGGCTCGTAAAACAACATCTCTCAAACATAAAAATGACCGTCGTTGTTCAATACCTCCGTCCGCGTTTGTTGGAATAAGCCGCCTTTCCGCGCGTGGACTTGGCGTTCGACCTTCCACGGGTGCTCGTGGTCGAGGAGGACAAGGGTCGCTTCCTCTCGTTCACGGGGGGAGCACCGCTAACGTAGTTGACCTTCTTACACTCTACATCGAACGCCGCCACAAGCGCATTGAAATCCGAATCAACCATGCTCCCAAAAAGTGGGTGGTATGTTGACCATTTATTGGCGGTGAGGCGGGGCGATGTGATTCCGAATGCCATTCGCGCAAGAAGGCGTGGGTCATCACGCTCGTGACATGCTGCAAGGATAGCTTGAATCTTGTGGGGATCAGGCTTTGCCTCCGCCTGTGGATCGAACTTGATAGGATCGCCTGTCGTGCAAAACGTACACTGTCCGCAGAGGCCGCCGGGCACAGCGTCCTGGTCTCCAAAATGTGACGCCAGAGCATTCGCCATACCTTAGGACGTCACTACCTAAGTGAAACATAGCACAATGGAAGCGGCTCACAATCATCGTCTGTCGCGAAAGTGGTAACTTGGTGAAGCTTGTTGATGCCCTCTTGTTCCCTTCCCAACATGCGTTCATACATCTTGTGGGCAAGATCCCGAATTTCTTCTGTATTCTTCGGAAGAGGCCTCAGAACTTTGTACCGCTGGAAATGGCGTGAGCCTGACAGCAAAACTAGACACTGATTCTCCACTTACAGCGCGTACTTGAGATGCTTTACAAAACACCCAGCCTACCAAACAATCAGCTGGTTGACAGAGAAACAAGACCAACTTACCGCTAAGCTCCCAGTCACTGATCTTTCGTGCGAGATCGTTCCTGTCCTTTCCAGACGAATCAGCGGCCAATACAACGTCGATCTGGGGGTATCATATTCAGTGTATTCCACGGAATCGCCTTGTTACTAACCTGGTGTGCACCACCACGCGGAGACCAATACAACCTAATAGTCTTTGCCGCGACTGAGGTATCGGTCATAACCTTTGCCCAACCTTCTGTGGAGCGTGACGAGAGGTCGTATACAGAATAAAAGGGGGTGATGGCTCTAATGTATTCGTAATCAAGTTCAAGCTGGGCGTAACACAATCCAAGAACATTGGACTGTTTACAGATTGTTTTTAGTCAGAATGCACCTAGAGAACAAAAGAACTCACTCGGATATCATAACTGTACGACGAGAGTCGAATTAGCGTCGGGTGCATGCATGGGCAACCCACTTACAGCTTCGACTGTTGGTAGAGATTGAAATCCAGTGTCCCATCCTTCCCCGGTGCTTTGATTGCCACCTCTTGTAACCAGAGTTCTAAATCTTTCTTGGAACACGTATCCCCTCGGACAAATCCCTCCAAGATCGGGATATCAGGAGAAGATAGGAACATGAGGCAAGTAGACGGAAGGCCATCGCGACCAGCTCTACCCACTTCTTGACTGTAATTTTCGAGAGACTTTGGCATGTAGAGGTGGATAACTTGGCGAATGTTTGCTGCACAGTTTTATGAGAAATTTTTCGCAAAACAGGCATACTTCCGACCTTTATCAATGCCCATGCCAAAGGCAATCGTCGCACAGACAATACCATTTGCGGACTCCATGAAATCGAGCTGGACCCTTGTCCTTTCCTCCGTCGAAAGACCAGCATGATACACCATGGGTGCCAAACCATGCGGTCGAAGGTGGCTTGCGACTTCGTCAGCATGTCTCTGGAGAGTAACGTAGATGATCGTGGGTCCAGTTCGAGACTTCAATAGCGGTATGATACGGTTGAGCTTTTTCTCTAGGGTCTCTTCAACTTGAACTTGTAGGGCAAGGCTGGGAAGGTCATGAATACAATTGCTCGCCTGTGACATCCAATAGACGAACTTGGGGCGGTACACCGGGATGCGGAAGACACCCGCTTGGGGGTCGATGAAGAATGATTTGCAGATATCTTGGGCAACACCTGGTGTTGCCGTAGCTGTCAGACACAGCACCCTTTCAACATCCATTTCTTCCGCAAATCGCGCGATCTGAAAGTAGTAACATAAGCAATGTTATATTGCTGACTAGTATATGATTACCTTGAGATACTCTGGGCGAAAACTCGCACCCCACTATCAAGAGATTTGAAAAGTGTCTTCGGTGAATCGCTTCCACGCACCTGAGATATACAATGCGACTCGTCAACGGCGAGTAGGGATATCTTGACGTGACCCATCATCGCCACGAAGCCTTCGTTGTTCAATCTACAGGTACGCATTGGAATCCGCGTGGACAGGTGACAACGTAACTTACCTCTCAGGAGCTACGTAGAGAATCCTGAGTTGACCTGATATCACTTCCTGTTTGACCCAGGCCAAACGATCTGGGTCTAATGTACTATCGAGGTTAGCTGCTTTCACGCCTCGCGCAACAAGTGCATCGACTTGGTCCTTCATCAGTGCGATGAGCGGGGAGATGACCAGAGTTAGCCCCTACAAGAATGCGTATGAAACGTGGAAGGACAAGGTCATTGAGATCGTACCGGAAGACACAAGGCCGGAACTTGATAAGTCAGACTTTTTCCACCTACCAGAAAGTTCAGAAAGTGGTTCTACGCGTGGGTGAAAATACATTACCTCCGGTAGGGAAAAGAACGAGGGCATTTTCATTGTCGACGAGCAATCGCTTGATCACCTGAGGGGATTATTCGTGATTGACCAAGGTGATAAATTCAATCTTGGTATGTACTGACCGCCTCCTGAGACAGCCGGAAGGAAGAGAACCCCCAGACGTCGTGTAGTGCTTTAAACGCGGCGTCCATGTCTCCCCCTCTGGTTTCTTCTAACTTGAAGTTATCTCGAGGAGTAAATTACTGGACCCGACGTTTGTTTACGCGTTGTTTGGTTCAATGGCCAGATCGAGGCACTTGCCCTTAGGCTGCCAAAGACCAGCGCACACTGCTGCACGGCGAGTCGAGCTCGAGCTCAAAGCCATATTTACGACCGGCGTTGGTCTCCAAAGGTGAGCTCACCGCACGGGTGTATCAGGGTTGACGTGCTGCCCCATCGAGTCTCGGCCCCTTTCTCCCCGGATCAATTCCAACCAATCTGCAATGGCCAAACTGAAGAAAGGACCGAGTATGCATCGCACCCTTCAGAATGCAATCGTTGAGGCCATCAACGACCCAACCTATTCGTTCTCTTTGCCAAAGCTTGCAGACTGGGAGTCCATCGTCACTTCTAGTGCAGGCGAGAAGCAACGATTGGAGTTTGTAGGAGATGCTGTCATGCACCTTTCTGTGGCTTTGTACCTATACCGCCTCTTCCCAGACGCTGCCCCCGGATTGTACACCGTGAGTGACAACTTCCGCAAAGAACAGACAAAGAACTGGATTCGTTATGCTATCAGAATATCCGTTCGGCCGTCAATGCCAACGCTACATTCACTCATCTCATGGTCAAGGCAGGCGCCTATGAGCTCCCATCCGAGTCTCCCATTACGAAAGCTGCAGCAGACTCGTTCGAGGTAATAGTAGCAGCCCTGTACATGGAGCATGGCTTTGAGGGTGTTACAGCGTGGGTACAAGAGCAGTACGCTCCACTGATTGCCGCCGCTCGAAGATCTTACGACGAATGGTTAGCATTTAACCTTGGTTTCATGACTCCACGCTAATCGAGTTCGTCAGCGTATCCGTCCCACACCGCAAGATTCCCTTTTTGTCGGCCAAGCGGGCTAGGAGCTCCCTTGGTCCTGCAAGTACCCCGTTGCTAAAGAAGATAAGACTCTCCAATGCGCGTGGCTCGCCCCGCCGCACCTTGAGTAATTTGTTATTCATTGGCGTCTTGTTGCTTCTGATCAGAATTCTCAGTGGCTCAACGGGTTATCAACCGGATGAAATCAAAAGGCAAAGTTAAGCTATGCCTTCCAACCAATAAATCGAAACTTCCCCTTGAGATGCGTCTCCACAGTTGCGAACTTCGCACACCTGAGCCTCAGAGACTATCACCTCCTGTGATTGATCTGACCATGGATAGCTATTCCGATGATGATGAACCACGTCCAAATTCCACGCAGGCTTGCCGATCCCAAGCCAAGCCATCCACAGCCTCCGGCCCGCGCACGAGCATGCCTCCTCCGGTGGGTTAAATTTTCTTGGGCTCGGCTGTGCAAAACACCGTTGTCACCGCAGTTCCCGTCTTTCTGACATGTGTTCTTGTGGTTAGTCGCAATCAGGTTCCGCCCTTCAAGATACTTATAAATCCTTCACATTCGATTGGCCGCCGGAGCCTGGCCCTTCCACAGCACCCTCGGTACCATCACATCGATCCCGTCCACCATCTATTGTATCTCCCCTTGCTACACTACCTGGCCGCGCAATGGCCACTGCTCCTCAACCGACATTTGAATTCTTCAGGCGGTCTGGGCTTTCCCTACCCCCACAATCTAATGGTATCCCCATCGCCTTCGGCGGCCCCGGGAATCCCATCATCATCGAGGATAGTGACTCCGAAGATTGAGTTGCCGTCCTATTTTTGTCGTAGCATCTCAAGTTACCCATCGCTCTCCCCAAGAACGACACGAACGATAGGATCAAGAAGTTTGTCTTGCGATACGCCCCGTTTTGATGCCATTATGAATACATAGAGAAACTAGTGGAATATCGTATGCACAATGATGAACAACACGATGCCAGTCATTAAATAGAAAGCTCCGAACACACAATTGAACATTAATTCGTGAGGCTGGTCATTTATATCTCCATTGCGGCAGTGTCTCGCCCGATAGTACATGGTACAATAGTCTAGAAGTGTTCCTAAAACACAGGAAAACATGAGTGTCTGATGGGGGCATTCAAGATGAGCCAAACCTTGGCAAATGTAAACTCGATGTTGTTGCTGCTGTGTTGCAACGTCGCCTCCTTGATGGCCTTCGCCAACACACCCGGCCCGCAAAAGTATGTCTGACGTGGGGGTGAAAACATAAACGAAATGAACCCGCAGAAATACTTACGCCGACTTTGGTTTTGAGCTGAGCGGTCTTGCCAGGCAAGTACTGACCGATCTCAATGGCCTCGCGGATACGACGGTAGATGCCCTTCCAGTCGGGGCGACCGAACGTGGTGCGAGTTCGGAGTAGCGTGAGAGGATCGTACTCGGCACCGGCGTCATTGACGGCAATGTTCCAAAGCATGTTCTCGTCGATCTTCTGAGTCAAGTAGATATTTATACGGAGGAAGTTGGCTAGGGAGGCGTGAGCAATACATGCCGCGAGTCGACTGAGGAAACTCACGATCAAACTGCGCGGCTTCAATATCGTGGAGAAGGGACTGGAACCACCCAAAGGACGGAGCATCACGGCAAACCCAGAAGAACTCGACACGACGTAGGGAACCAAGGTTACCCTTCTTTTGACGGTACCAGATATGTTTCAGAATCGATGCAAAGGGGGTTACACCTAGGGGGGATTAAGGAATTAATCCAAAGCAAGAGCAGCGATCGGGATGACATACCGATACCGGCGCCGATGAGTAAGGCGACCTCGTTGTCAAAGACGTCTTCGGCAGGTGCACCATATGGGCCGTCGATGCGAACTTGAGGGAGAGGCAGAAAAAGTGACGCGGGGTCAAGCTCGACAAAATCACCACGAGATCCACCGTGCTGATCTTCAACTTTCTCGATACCCTTCATGGCAGTCTTTGTCATTGCAGCGACGACGGAAGGACCAGCGCCAAGACGCTCGCCGAGGGCATGTGTCCAATCACCGACTTGCCGGATGTGAACAGAGACATAAGGGTCTTCAGGGGCGGAAGTGATGGTGAACTGAGCAGAGATGAGAGTGGATTCCAGGGAACGGTTTAATACAAATCACGTACGGGGTGCCACTGGAAACGTGAAACCTCCGGAACCTGGATGAATAGCCATTGACCGGCCGTGTACTTGAAGCTTGGCTTGATGATGCGGAGCTCCATTGCACCGCTAGGGTGCACGAAGACCTTCGACAGCCTCGTTGATCTTCTTGCACGATACTCGCGGTACATGCGCTCTGCAAAGTAAGCGATGCCAGGCCAGATTGTGAATCTCCAGCTTGCGTAACCGAGACAGTGCTGGGTTGAGTAGAAGGGGAAAGTGGAGATGTAGTCTGGGTCTACAGAGTCGCGGACGAAACAACCGGTAGCGTGAGTGTAAAGACCGATGAAGAAGAAGAAGGCGAGGTGGTGGGTGTACCAGAAAGCCTCAAAGCACTGATGACGAATTTTGTGGTGAGCGGTGGTGTACATGAGCACCATGATGAGGAGCATGAAATGACCGGTGATACCGCCAGGCTGTTTGTAGTGAATGTCAAGAGCGGTCTCAGCGCGAACCTCTGTGTGTGTGAGAGTATGAGTGTGGAGTGTGAGAGGGGGGAAGGAAGGGACACATACGAGTGCGTTCGACGTTGAAAAAGTTGACGTAGTGGGCGGTTGTGTGGACCATTGCCCAGAAGGCCATCGAGTAGGCTACTTGACGGTGAAACCAGATGTTCTCGTCCGCTGGGAAAAGCCATGCTAATTTAGGTCTAACGACGCGGATGACATTGCGGAGCATTGGGACGAGGAGGAGACCAGCATCGAATGCAAGGGTGAGACCAGCGCCTCGAGAAGTCCATACGGACCACTGGAGACCGTTGAGTGCGGCAAGTTTCTGGTTTGTTTGCTGCGGGGGGAAGGGAGGGGGGTGAGTTGTGATTGTGATTGTGAGGGAGGGAGGGACAGACCTGGAGGTACCATCCTAGCGCGAACAAAGCGAGCTGGATGCCGTAAAATATGAGATTGAAGATGAGACGTCTGAGGTTAAGAAACTCTCTGGCGAACCACGAGTCAGACATTGGAAAGGAAGATATAAAGATGGGACCAGCCCGAAGAAATAGAAAGATGGAAGATAAAGGGTGGGTAGAGCACTGACCATTTGGACAGGATCGATTTCATTCTTATCCTCTCTCAAGCGTGGCAACCATATGCACCTAGGTTATAAAAATAAGGGGGAGGGGGCCGGGGAGCACAGCGAGTAGATCGGGGCGGGCCCCGGGATGATATTCCAAAAATGGAAGTGTAGATCTGAATGGCATGGCACTGCCACCGAGTATAGAGGTCACGTGAATACGCGTTGTTTCTTTTCGCTGTTTCTCGGAATCGGAGCCACTGGAGTCGACACGATGGCTGTCGTCGACATTGATGGCCTCAGCGAAGCATCCCGCGTCTTACACGAGCAGTTCATCAAAGACGCCCACATAATACCTGACCTAGGCGATCTACTCCTCGCCCGTATGTAAATTCTCACTTTCAACTCTTCCATCTGAACTCTTCCTTTCCTTACCAGCTTCAGGCCCATATTCCGCGTCATACAGCGTATTCCCAGATGACTACCGCGTTCCATTCCAGAAACGCAAACTCGTCGGAATACCCGACGCCCTCTTCCAGTACTACAACAGTGCGTCGCTCCCTTCTCTTTTCAAAACTCCCGCTCATCCACCCCAGCCACGAGCGTCACCTCCCATATGGGTCTGCTTCCGGAGCTAGAACGGGTGTGGATATCAATCGACCACAAGCTATTCCTCTGGGACTACGTCCAAGGGTCTGTCTCTTCTCTCTTCCCCCTCGGCCCCTCTCACCCTTCCACAGTCAAGACATCAGCTCGTTCGTAGACCAACCAGACGTCATCACACATGTCGCCGTCGTAAATCCAAAACCGGGCGTGTTTGTGGACGAAATCACGTCCGTCATGGTCATTTGTACACCCGTGTCGGTCCTCCTCATCGGTCTCTCAATCACCCCTGCGACACATTCAAACAACCGGCCACACAAAGACATCAAGATGTACGCTACAGACATGGCCGTCCCAACTGAGGTAGAAATGACCTCCGTAGCCGGAACACGGGACGGTCGTATATTCATGTGTGGTTCTCAAGATGGCAGTCTGTACGAATTACATTACCAACAATCAGAGTCTTGGTTTGGCAAGCGGGTACAACTCATAAATCATTCCGTCGGTGGCGTACAAAGCCTCTTCCCTCGTTTCACCTCCCCAAAACCAGAAGGTCTGCAATCACCCCATCCATTGCTATACTCCAATCCTGATATTCAACCCAGATCGAATCGTCTCCGTCCTGTCCGACTTGAAGCGAAATTGTTTTTACACCCTCTCCGCTAAAAACGCGATATCCGTCTATCAACTCGGTGCCGAAAAAACAGTTCAGCATGCACACACCCTCACTAATTTGTACAAAGCTGCTCAGGAAAAAGCACCAGCTTCCCCAGCGATCACGCCTTCCAACTTCCAGATCGTCGCTTTGCATGTAGTCGATCCTGCTGAATCTCGCGCCGGCGTTCAGCTCATAGGAGTCACGATGAACGGCGTTCGACTCTATTTCTCTCCCGCATCTCCCACTTTCTCCTACACCCCAGGTACAAATGTAGCCGGAGCCATCCGACCTCTCCAGCTCATACATGTACGCCTTCCACCCCCAAATCTGTTCCACCCCGATGAACTCGTTCGCCCGTCAAACCGCTCCGCATCTACATCGTATTCTTCCAATCGTTTAGCACCCGCACCCCCTCCCTCACGTCCTTTCCTAATTTCTGGACTCGAGAATTCTTGCTATCAGGACGCTCTCACTATTTCTGCACAACCAGGCGATGCCGATGGGACCGACTTTTTGCTCTGCATGTCTCCTGATCTTACCCGAATAGGCACCCTTGGTCAGGTACCCCCGTCGACTCAGCAACACCCCACGACGTCACAGCAGATCACCTATCCGGGTTCCTCCTATGGGTCGAGTGGGACCCAGCGTCCACCACTGACAGAGCATGCCACCTTGCTGGCGATTCCGGGACGAACTTGGGCAATGGCTAGTGTGCCAAAGTCACCATTACCACCCTCCACTGCGCCATCCCCTGTCATCACGAATGAGTTGGCGTTACAATTTTCGGAATCTCCCCGACAATTCATGATCCTTACCAATGTTGGGCTCACGTTCCTAGTAAAAAGGAGAGCCCTCGATTACCTCAAAGCCGTCATTGAGGAAGTCCAGTCTGAAGGCGCCGTTCAGCCAATCATCGAGTTCAGAGATAGGTTAGTTTGCATCCCTGCATCATCTTGAGGACCGTCCTCACACTCCAAACGCAGCTTTGGCAGAGACCAAACATGTGCCATGCTACTCGGACTAGCCTGTGGTAATACCTTCATGGACACCAGCGATCAGTCAATGCCAGGTACACTTTGTTCCGTTAGTCCAGATATCGCGAACATCGCAAAGCAGGCATTTTATGACTTTGGTGAACGACCGATCTGGACAGAAAGAGTGACATACGGCACGAGTAAGCACTTTTGCGGTTGTCTTTTTGGCACGCAGCGATGGGTCACCACCTACAGGCGAAAGCTCCGGAAGCGCCATATTCAGTGGACGCAGGGAAGGATTTGCCGTGTACTTTGCACGATTGGCCCGGCCGCTCTGGAAAGACAAAATAACCAAGTCTGGGTGCGTTTCCCTGCTCATCGTCCGTAACTTGCTGTTCCTCTGAACAGCGGGACTGTAGTTCTTTCGGTCTCCAGGAATTGAATGTGGGCGAGAATCTACTAGTCACCATCCAGAGAAACATGTATGCTCTCAAGGAGTTCCTGGACAAGAATCCTCACCTCTTCCACTCTACGCCTGGTGATCCTGCCGCATCGCGGAGCGCAGTAGGACACGAGCAAGAAGCATGGAAGGTCCATCCCACATTGCTGTATTCAAACGTCACACACTGACACCATTTCCAGGCAGAACAAAGCTCAGTTGCCCAGCTTCAGGCTCTTCTGACGAGAACGATCGAAGCCGTATCCTTTGTGCTGCTGCTCAGTGACTATCGGTTAGGGGAGCTGATCACTCAGTAAGGTTAAACTTCTTTATTGCTGTGCGTCGAGGCTGACACGCTGCTAGATGTGACCCCAATACCCAGAAACTTGTGACTTCAATGACCTATGAGGACCTGATCACCACCCAGAACGGAATCAATGCATCCCGCGCATTGGTTAACGTTGTGATTGATCAACAAATCGGTCAGCAGATCAGTGTACGTTCGCTCTCTGTCCTAACAGAGCTATCTTGGTGATTTCCGCTGGTCAGGTTGATACTATCAGCGAAGTTTTACAGCAGCGATGCGGCTCTTTCTGTAGTACTGACGATGTCATGTTATACAAGGTACATAAGGCCCG
>JBBPRJ010000014.1:0-31297 GCA_038092975.1 Chalciporus piperatoides | reverse complement strand
GTCTCCGTGAGCCTAGGTACGAAACGGATAACTTGCTGAAGTCCAGCGGTTACGACTAGGCGAATCACAGGTCGAACTACAGGATCAAATATGACGTACGCTCTCGATATCACGGACCACAAGTAAAGCGCCAGAGGAGATGGCGAGAAATCCGCAAGCGTGAGGCCACGTCTATGAGACGGACGAGGTGGGGGGGCCGGGGGAGCTGGAGGAGGTTCGATATCTAACTTGAGGCCTTCAATCCTAAGCGACAATCTTCTGGGCCCATTGTCTGTGGAAGAACGGTAGGAATACACGAAACGGTCGATCTGCAAGGTTCGGCCGCCTCTTCTGAAGTAGAGACCGCGAATAGAGCGCAAGCTAACGCTCCGAACGCGAATCTGACTGGAGAAGCGCATGAGTACGTAGGGCGCGATATAAATGCGAGCAATGCATGAGAATAAAAGAGCGCCGAGAGGCCAGCAGGCGATGAATATCCAAGACGATGGGCTTGTCGGCCATTTGAGCAGCAGCGCCAGGCCGATGGCAAGACTAGCAAGAAGCAGTTTCGGGTTGAATTGTACGGAAGCCATTCTCGTAGAGTGCAGTTAAGGCGCGTGGTGGGTAGACCACGGCTCAGATTAAATGTGGTCGAATAGAGAAGGAGTGTAGAGATAACGTTGAGAGTTTCAATGCAGTCACTGCCAGTCAAAGCTGCGTGTCGATGGAGTCGAGGACAACACACGTCATGACTCCACGTGATCCACTCATATGTGACTTTGCGCAGTTGACGTCCAAGTGCAAAAGCCAGAATGCATAGAAAAAATCGAGAAAGTATATCATGTAGTGCAGTGCAGCATATCATAGTGTTACATAGCACACGCCGCCATATCTTTCCCGCAGAGTAAGCGTCATATCATCAGAACACCATCTGATGGGGGTACTGGCCCTTCGTGAGGCCGAAGCTGCCTTTGAGGTACTTGGCCAAGTTCTCTTGCTTCTGAACAGCAGCGACGATAACCTTGTCAAGCGCCTTTTGGTCGGCTGACTTGGATTCTGGGAAAGGCTCCTTTGGCTTTGGCTTGCCCTCGTCGAAGAACTCTGCCTCTGCCGATCCAGCGCCCTTCACAACAGCCTTGGCGAAGTATGCATCATTGATCTTGGGGTCGACCTATCGCAATAGTAAGACCCGAGTGTCAAACAGCGAATACGTCGGTGAAGACCCACCTCCAAGCCTCCAAGGTCGACCTTTGTCGATGTAGCAATGACGTATGCCTGGTTTACCCTCCGTAGGGGGACACCGTTGATCTTGTAGGGACCCGTCACCAACAACAGACCGCTTTCCAACTGCTTCAAGAACACCACTCTCTTCCCCCTGAAACGACCGGCAAGCAAAATGAGGACGGAGCCAGGAACGATAGATGAGCGGAGCTGGGTAGGTTTGGGTGATTTGCGGCTTTTCTTAGGTTGATGGACATCCTCTGCGGGGTAGTAGCGGGGTGCCTTTGATGTAGGGACAACACGAGTGCTGCCATTCTTCTCGCCGCCGACCTGGACCTCCTTGGTTGCAGGGGCATCTTCGGATTTTTTGGAGCCCTTGTTTAGACTACGGCGAGCAACGGCTTGGGGGCGCCGTGGGACTTCTTTGCGGGCCATCTGAAGACATAGGGTGTCAGCCAGGAGAGCAGATGTGCATCCAGTGTGTAAGCGAGCCATCCAACGGAATCCAACCACTCATCCAACGAAACGCGGACATGGACTGGTGTCTGTTGGTTCTGGAATGAGTGGAATCACACTTACGTCGTTAGTCTTGAGGATTTTGCTGTGGAGGACGTCGATCACCACGGCGAGGTATACAGCGATAGTGGGTTCGTCGGAGTTTACATCGTGGGAAATACCTTCTTGATTTATCTATGTCAATGACTTCGCCTCCTGAACTTGTCACTGTCAGATATCCCCACATCACACCGATACCCGCTCAGTAACAATGTCTCCGGACGGAATCTTGGAAGGTGGGCAACCTCTGAAGCTACTCATAAATCCTGTCCTCAGGTTCCTCTGAAAGATCCCCGAATGGTTATCTGGTTCGACATCGACAACACGCTGTATTCCGCAAGTACCAAGATATCCCATGCGATGGGCGAGCGGATCCACGGTAAGTTCCTTCACTGTGATTTATCAACTAGTATCAAAGGCTTCCTGCAGCATACTTTGTTTCTCTCGGCCTTGACGAGGATGAAGCATCGGACCTGCATCACAAATACTATACACAGTACGGACTTGCTCTTCGTGGCCTCACAAGGCACCATGACGTAGGTAATTGTCCCAAGCAACCGCACTTGGCTTTCTATCATCGACTGCTGGATTACAGACCCTCTGGATTTCGATCGGAAATGTGATGGCACGCTTCCTTTAGAAGAGTGTATCAAGCCAAACCCCAAGCTGAGGAGACTATTCGAGGATCTAGATAGAACCAAAGTGCGCGTATGGGCGTTAACAAATGCATACAAAAACGTACGTCCAAAAAGCCCACGTGAGGTCCAGCCATGACCAAGATATCCAGCATGCGAATCGGGTACTCAAGATTTTGAATGTCCAAGACCAAATAGAAGGCCTCGTTTACTGCGATTATGAGCAACCGAATTTCACCTGCAAACCCGAGCCAGAGTTTTACCACAACGTAAGGGTTGAAGGGAATTTATTTCTAACCCTTCCGCTGAACTTTGAAACCACTTAGGCAATGAAGATGGCCGATATCACCGATCCATCAAAATGCCTATTCGTGGATGATAGTAAACCGAACGTGATCGCCGCTAAGAAGCTGGGATGGGGCCGCTGTGCCCATTTCCACGAAGCGGGATTAGATACAGTGGAAGGCGGGAGGAAGAAAACATTGGGAATTAACGGCGACTTGGCCGCCGACCTGGAAGGGATCGCGGTGATTGACAATCTGGAGGAACTAAGGGTGGTATGGTCCGATGTCTTTTCTGTATAATATTACATCATTTGCAGCAACTTAGATGTGTATAATTACAACGGTGCTTGTAACCCGCAGATCGCTATGAGAATAACATTACGGTCACAACCTGCGAAGCTTCGTTAACCTCCAGGATCACGCCATCATACCCATATAACCCTGCCCATGGGGAATGAGTAAATATTTAGTGACAAAAGATTATTCTTACTCGACGTTGCACTCGGTAGCGTAATATTGTCTTCGTATTCGGTACGGTCATGCACCATCGAAGGCGGAGGGTCCCTTGGGCTGAGAAAATGACTGATGGCCTCGAACTAAAATTTTTGAGAAAGGACATCAAAGAGGACCTCAAATGCCCTACTTTGTCAGTGAAGCGCATCCTTGGAGGTGAATCTGTCGTGAACATGTGTTAAGATATCTCTTTGACGAGTGTGAGTATATTCTGACCATCCTCATCGTCCTCCGGCTTCCCTTCTAGCTCCCATGGACATCGTTTGTATTTCTGGAATAAAGGGGAACCCGGCTTATGATAACACATCAGCGAAGCCAACTTATGCAGACAGGGACTAAAACATACCACGTTGGAATGTAGCATTACCTTTCGTACAATATGGGTTTGACCTGATATTAGGAAGTCCATACCGTGACTAAAGTAGTTGTAAAAGTCTAACGGGGGCCATAAGGATTGGGTGGCAATGGAGAATGGAGACCCACAGTCCGTGGTCTGGTTCTCTTCTTCGAGGTGGGGGCTGGGCGAATGGATTGCCATTCGCTCATCGTCCTTATAATATACCCTTGATGGTGTTCCAAGATCAATATTAAGATCCTGCGCAGTTGTTTCTCCCAATCGGATGTGAAGAGGCGCCGAGGATGGACCAGATGGGCCATAGAAATGAAGGACCACGCCGTTATTGATCTGCAGAGAGTTGAGGGGAAAAGAAGTACACAAATTCGGCTCATCTTACCTTGACAACAGCTCTCGAGATATCTCCATACATAGCCGGACAAAGAGTCACTTCGTCGAGAGGATCACGTTCACCATCTTGCGTATCCTTTTGCGTGACGATAATACGTTTCACTTCTTTCGAGCGATTGTCCGCGATTGCATGCGATGAATTGCCTTTGCGGCCGTCATTGATGGTATCGTCGTCAAAGCTGAACCAGACACCTGGATACCTCAGCTCGTCCCCCGGATACGTTGGACCAAAGGTCCTACTAATCTGAACCTTGACCAACGGCTCTTCACCAGAGCAGATGACAGAATCTTTATATCGCAAGGTTATTGGTGGATGAGGGTCCCTTGGCTTTCTCATACAAATGGTATGTAGTCGCTGATGATAGGCAGAGAAAAGGAGATCAAAGTGCGGACGAAGATGGAGTATGATCGGGGTGGTTGACGCGTTTTCCGGGTCAAACTTGACCTCTACTTGAGGGAACAGATGTGTGAGGGTTCGAAGCATGGATACAACGGACCATAGGGATGAGCCTAGGGGTAAATGATATTGGAATTGCTAGCAGCTTCGAATGCCCGCGAATACGGACCTAGCTCGAACATCCCTAAACCTGATCCTGGTCTTATGTCGAGGTCCAGAGTTGAGATCATCGTGAATGGTGTCGCAGTAGTGGCGAACTTGAAGTTGAAGGAGCGAAGCTGACTCGCGAGACTTGTCCCGATCGCGTCGATCAGGTGACTATATATTGGCGCGACGCGATACCACAGTTGCGTGTTGTCATTTGACCATCACGTACTGACCGTGATACAACGAGAACATGGCTGATGCACGTCAACGCACCATAATCAAGGTTCGAAACTCTCCATATGCCCTTGAATACCCCACAAAGAGTTCTTCCAGGTCTTTCGAAAATACAGCCATTCCCTGGGCCCAGAAGCGTTACAGTTTCTCGAGGAAGTTCTTGATCGACACGATATCACAGACGAAGACGTCGAATTTTCCATCGAGACTATTGCCAGGGAGTATAACAAACAAGATGGTAAGGTTTCTCGTTCAATATGGCAGAGTTTCTGATTAGCCGAACAGACGCGGACATGAAGGTGTCTCTTGCTATACTTCAGCGAGTGTACGAAGCACTTCAGGATCAAGGCTCCGGTGACCCAGCCGAAACCGAACTGCTCGATCCCGAAAATCATCTATACGTCGTTGATGCTTTTGAGATGCCAGCGTGGAATTGGTCACATGAAAGAGGGACTTTTGAAAGGTATGTTTCTGTCTATGTTGTTCTTCGTATCATCACCGAGTCCGAAGGTCCTCGGTACCACCGACCATGTCTGGGACAGCAGAATCACGCATAACCTCTGTGCGCAATAGGCTTCACATTATCAAGCAGAGCATCATGCGCAACGAGCATTTCTCACCTTCCACCTTGCCCTCTCGTGATCGGGAGCATCTCGTCACGGTATGGCAATGGCCCCAAAACCCATTAAAATGTACCAATAAGTGTTGGAACAGTTAAAATCAACGAAGCAGCTACTGGGGAGAGCCGGCGAGAGGTTTCTGCTCCTAGGGATGTTGGCTCATGACATGGAAGGGAAACCATGCCTTGAAGATGCTGACGGGAGTGTCGTGCTAGACGTGTCCAAGTTGGTGAGATTGCCAACATTGTTGTGTCCCTTTGAATGTTCACTTTGACCAAGGACGATCCTGGAGAAGGGCTGTACACGGAAGGCTGTATTGCTCTCGTCGAGGGCGAGTACACTTCGGAAGGTACTCTTGAAGTGGTTGCAATGGGTCAACCACCTTGCGAAGATCGCGAAACCGCTCGGTGAGCTGCATCCCTCCTGGCTTGTCAAAGATTCTAACTTTACTAGTTCAATATATGGACACATTGACTTCTTAGGAAAGGGTTCAACCACGCTGCTTGAAGATGTACGCCAACAGTTGTCATCGCTACTACTGCTCACTCGCACCTTGCAGACTAACTACGCCCGTCGCGTCCGAGAAGAACTTTCGGACGTCTACTTCTTTTTCTTGTCAGATGTCTGGCTTGACGATCCAAGAACGTTCATTGGGCTTCAAAAAATGTTTGACAACTGTATCGAAAACAGCTTCGTACCCAAAGTCATTGTCATGTGCGGAAGTTTTACCAGCAGGTCAATCGCCCAAGGGAGCGGGCAAGATATCCAAAGATATCAGGGTGCGTTGCATTCCACCATGCGATGTGATGGACTGAATCGCCTGTACAGAAAACTTTGATTCACTTGCCGAACTCATTGCATCATACCCTCAGATTACTCGCACGACTCACTTTGTGTTCGTGCCCGGTCCCCTAGATCTGACGAGCAACGTGACATTACCACGGAGACCGATCCTTTCGTCCTTCACATCACAGCTTAGGTCAAAGGTCCCAAAGATACACTTCGCGAGCAACCCTTGTCGCTTGAAGTTCTTTGCGCAGGAGATTGTGATTTTCCGTGAGGACACAATGGCAAGAATGCTACGAAACACTGTGGAAGTGAAACCAAACGTCGCAGGGGAGGCTCTGAGAAGATATGTGCGTTCCACCACTGCGCTGCCCCGCGTTGCATACTGAGTGCGTTTGTAGCTTGTACAGACGATATTGGACCAAAGTCACCTTACCCCCTTGACGTCTCATATTCAACCGACCTTGAGCGATTATGATCAAGCCTTGCGCCTGTATCCGTTACCAACAGCCGTAAGATACTCCACGACCCTTCATAGTCTCATGTGCTGAGCGCTGTTGTTTTTCAAAGGTCATTCTTGCCGATAAATATGAAAAGTACAAGTTGACATACTCGGGATGTCATGTATTCAATCCTGGCAGCTTTCTTGGAAAATCCTTCTCGTTTTCTACTTATTGCCCAGCAGAAACTAGCTCAGAAGAAGGTGTCATTGAGATGGACACGGAGGATTGAACCACTAGTGTACTGTACAAGGCGTGGCTCCGTAGAGAGTTGCAATAGACTAGTATTAGTGGTAATGTATGTGTTCGCGTTTGGAAATGTGACTTCTGCCACCGCTCTGCTCAGGTTGATGTTTGTCCGCTACACCTCCCGTCCGAGTCGCGTCCTTTGCGGGGCTTACCAGCAATCTCGACTGGGTCTCTCCTCGAATCAATATCGGAGGACTTTCGCCAGTCTAGACGTTCTCAAAGATGGTTTTCTTGACCTAGCCGTTGCCCTGCCGATTCCTCCGTCGTGGCCGACATACGCCACCACAATCATCCTTTGTACAGTCCTTTCTCGACTCGCACTGACCGTTCCATGTTCGATATGGGTAACTTCTCGTTCTTTCCCCCGTGTGTAACTCGTTTCACATTCTTGCAGGCAAAACAAAGGCAATGGAGGGCTGAAGAGCAAGTTTTGCCCCTTCTGCAGTCGGAGGTACCAGGGATCGCGAAAAGGGTGCTCGAGGACATGCAGAAGGAGAAAGTGCGAGGTACAAAGGAGGAACTCCAGGCGAGCCACAGTACCAGGATGAAAGAAATCGTGTGTACACCACCGACTATTCAGTTCCATAAACGCGAACCGAGTCCATTTCATTCAGGTTTCAGCCCGTCGGAAAGAGTTGTTCGCTGAGCATCGCTGCTCGCCGACTCTTACGATGGCTATTCCACCTCTCACGCAATTGCCCGTCTTTGTCGGTTGTTCGGTCGCCCTTGCACATATAGCGCAGCAACCTACGCCCCTCGACTCGGAGTCATTCTTCACCCTCTCCACTCTCGTCCATCCCGACCCAACTGCGACGTTACCGATCGCACTCGGCTTCATTACTTTGGCTAATGTGGAAAGCTCTAGGTGGTTCATGACCGACCAACAGCGTGAACGTGAAGCCAAGGTGCAGAAGTGGAAAGAACATAAGACCGCCAAGGGAGAGACGGTGATCGAACCACAAAAGATTATCAAGTCTGCTCTGAGATTGGTATCTGTGGGAAGAATACTCATCGCGACAATGGTTCCTGGGGTAAAGTTTCCAGCTTTTGTGTTTTTTGTTGCTCTATTGAATGGTTTTTAGGGCATCGTACTTTACTGGGTTGCGTCTGCGACCTTTGGGCTGGTACAAACTTGGATATTTGACTACTGGGAGTTGCGAAGGAAAAGGAGATTGGCTGGTTCGCCACCTCCGCCCTCTTCTACATCTCCGGTGCCTTCTCTGTCGCCCAAATCGTCTCCCGTTTCGAGTTCGAGCTCGCGGCGCAAAAAATAGACTTCAGAGGTGAGTGCATATTCTATCAAGAGACCATGACGACAAAAGTGGTTTCGAGGGCACCCCACCTAGTGCTCCGCAGCGAGCGAGTGGTGCCCGATGAATATTTCTTGATCTAATCTGATCTCTCTTGTTTTGTCCATTGTTCACCGGAACTCGCGTGCTCACGAATCTACAGGCAGCGGACACGCCCTGGCGATATAGACAGACTGTCTGGGATTGCATACCATCTTACTGCTGTTGATAAATATACTAGCTGCATAGATACTCGTAATGTTAACCTGCTTGTTACATCAAGGCCCAGGGATATCTCAGTGAACCGAATTCTTGTTGGGTCCCTATCTCATCCCCGCTTCCAAGTCAAAGTGTGCACAGCCACTATAATACCCACTTCGCCATGATCAACTACATCTTACTCGTGTCAAGACAAGGCTCGTTTGAACATTCTCGGCAATGTCTTACACTGAACCATTTCACCACCAGGAAAAGTACGACTTGCAAAATGGTTCACGACGATGGCTCCAAAAGCGAAAGTCAAAATCGTAAAGGACGTCACCCAGCTTGTCTTGGGTAGACGAACGCGGATGTGTAACTTTTTGGAATACAAGGGTGAGTGAGGAATTGGTTCACATTTGCGTTGATTCGTGGCTGACCAGGACGGTTTGTGGACGGGCGTGGATGTGGATGTGTGATGCATGGGCATGGGCACGCGTATTGGGCACCACAGACACGAAGGTGGTCTACAGACGATATGCGTCGCTGTTCTTCGTCTGCGGGATCGGATCAGCAGATAACGAACTTATAACCCTCGAGATCATCCACCGCTACGTCGAGGTCTTGGACAGATATTTCGGAAACGTGAGTCTTTCAAGCCATCCTCGTTCCGTCTCGTCTAGAAGATAACCACGCGACCGTTGTAGGTTTGTGAGCTTGACCTGTAAGCGTTGACGTGGCCCTTTTGGTTGTCTGGCTTTGTGACTGAATGACACGATGGATCAGAATCTTCAACTTCCAGAAGGCCTACGCGGTAAGCTCGCGTGCCCTTGCGCAAATCGTTCGGCGACTGACGTGTCTTGGCCAACAGATTCTCGACGAACTAATCATAGCTGGAGAAATGCAAGAAACTTCAAAGAAATCTGTGTTGCGCGTGGTGCGTCGGCCCCAGCTGATGATACCTGACTCTTACTCTCTCTAGGTAACACAATCAGACAGCGTCGAGGAACAGGAGGGAAGTGAGGATATCATGGGGCGTTTAGGTGCACGAAGCGGTTAGATGTTTTCACTTGGCATCTTTTTGTACTGTATGAACATGTTTTACCCTTCTCAAGGACCGATGATCCGTTGAAACTCAACCTAATGCACGGTCAAGCGCAGCAACGTGCGCACCTCCAGCCGCACTGGATCAACAGGCGACAGAATTCCAGGAGCTCCGTTCAACGACCATCTAATGAGTGTACAGTATTGGTATACGTGGTTTTACAATATCAGAAAGGAATGGTTCATGCTATGAAGTTGATGTCGGTGTACTCTTTGGTTTGTTCAGAATATGCCATCGTACAAGGTCAAGAGTCGCCACGGAATCTTCAACAGAAGAATGACCAGTCGATCCGCCCCCAATTTGAATCGAGAGACCGAGATGCTCCTTGGCGCTAAACGAGAATGGTTGAGTATATATTAGGAACAAAGGTCGACAGAGTACGAACAGATCCCGCAAAGATCGTCTGTAAGGTGGTCCGGCTCGGTGGGGAAAGAGAATGGCAGTGTCAATGCATTGATGATGAACTATGCGCAGAGTCCTGAGATCATTTTCTAGACCATGTCCGATGACGATCGTCTCGGAATTGATGAACCCGTCCAATGATTGTCGCACCGAAGCGAGCGTCAACGATGCTTTTTGATATTCCTTATTCGTAATACCCGAAAACCGGGTGTTGAAGTCTCTAGAAGGGCGTCAGAATAGTAGATACAGTCGCAACGATGCACTTACACGACTTCCACACCGTCATCCATCCGAACGAACTCGTCATAAATCTCAGTCCCAGCACCATCTACAGCCGAGACACGGGCGACTCGCATTCCACCCGTGGTGTAGATCATCTCGCAATCTAGTGCGACTACGTCGAAAGCGGTGTCACTGTCGCCTTCTCCATTCATGGATTTAGGAGGTCTTGTGCGCGAAAATGGTTGACGGATGTGAAGATCCTTTGGGTCTGCTTCATAGAAGACATGGTATCCCCTTGAACAGCCGTCCTCGGATGTGGTCTTTGAACAACACGAGTATAGTCGTAGTTTCTCGCCTTGCGCATAAAGGCTCGGAGGCGAACGACTAAAATGCGAAGATCGCACACGCACCATTGATTGTTTTGCTGAATGGTTTTCCCCAGTGGTAGGTACATTCGTCTTGGATAGGGGTGTTGTTGACCATGTAAGATTGCCCACAACGTTCACATTTTCTGACCTGACCGACTGCGGTCGGTTTTGACCCTCCCTCACTATCTGGAATTTCAGTTATATAGCCCCAGTTTTGCATGGTATCTGTGGACATGAGAAGATGTGCAAGAATGGGCCGGGTGAGACGTAATTCGTCAAGCTTCTTCCTGGCTTCTGTGCGTGCCGCAACGTCTTGCTCAGTTCCGACGGAGGGGTGGGATACCGATGTGGGGACCGGTCGTCGTTTAAGAGAGGCAATCGAGTTTATTACTGCCTATGAAATGGGGTGAGATGTGATCGGCAACAGACGAAATGGAAAACACACATTGCGATAGGTGAGTTTAGTCGAGCTCTCGTACACCTGTTCTTCCTGGCGCAAGGCATGCTCGGAAGCGAGGGTTGGATTTGAAGGCAATATATCTTCGTACAAGACGATGAAATGATCATAGAGACTCTTTAGCAATGCCTGGTGGAGGCGATGAGTGGGTTAGTGCGCGGAGATGGATATACAAACCTGGCGGACAGGCAAAGCGACCTGTGATTGAGCGGCATTGACTCTGAGGATGGGAGCACCTGTCTGGAGGTTGTCTGCGGGGTCAGAGGGAGGACAGAGGTAAATGAGAGGAGACGGACTGAGGAGAGAGATTGCTTGGGAAGTGCTACAGGTTTTGACGCCGATGCTGTTCTCAAACGCTGTAGAGGTGGTTCACTGGGATTAGATGAGGACTGGGCGAGGAGGTCGACTGGTCTCTTGGCTGGAACAGCGCGGTCAGGTGCTGGCTGTGGGCGAGGAGGTGCAGGTGTGGCGATCACGAGCTGGTTCTGTGGTGCGTCGAGGATTGTATGAGAGAAGAGACAAGTTGATTTTCTACACTCATTATTTCTCGGACAGGGCAGTGACTGAAACAGCCCGAGCGTAGAAAACATGAGACCAAGTGTGTCAAGTGTAATGTACCGTAAATACGTCAAACCGAGACATGTCCCCCGTAAATGGTAAACTTGTCAGTCGACCCTGCACGACGTGGACACCGTTGACGAGAGCGCTTCATGTCCTCAGAAAAGACCATACCGAGTCTGCATAAACGGCGCACTCAACCTGCTCTGCGTCGCATCGAGTATGTCCAATTTGGCTATCTGAATCACTTACACTACCTCGTTCTCAATGTCTTGCTCGTACAAACAGGACAGACAAGACCCATCACCTCACCGGTCCATTCTTGGCCCAGACGTTAGTTCCCTACCCTTAAATCGCCTACCGTTCTCACTCTTGCTCATTTTTTCTTCATTACCAGTCCTATCGATTCAAACACCCCAATCACTCCAGACATGAAACGCCCACCTGAACAGGGTCTTTGGTCCGACCTCATGTCCTCAAGATGGGTCGTAAATCCTGGTATTTCCTTCTTTCTCTTTTCTAAAGCCAAGCTCATGACCCGCTCTTCCAGCCTCCTCTTTCAAACTGCTCATGCTCCCCATCATTCTTTGCATAAACTGGGAATTCCTCGCCCCTCACGTTGCTCAGGGCCTACAAAATCCATTCAGACCACTCCTCTTCCTCTCACACCGCGTTCCTGACTCTCCTGACTCCGACGTTCGGTACCAGAAAGGCTACCTAGATCTTGTTTTCATCGCATACCACATCATTGTTTTCTCCTTTTTGCGCCAAGCCATCACTGTCAACGTATGCCATCGCATTGCGCGCTATTTCGGCATAAAACGCGTCACGAAGTTGGATAGATTCGGTGAACAAGGATATGCTGTCGTCTATTTCACGGTCATGGGTGCTTGGGGTTATGTGAGTACGCGAAACCTCGACCACCGACTTGCTTAGTGACTATCCTACATAGCGAATCATGTCTCAACTGCCAACTAACTGGTACCGCACCGAACACTTCTGGCTAGGTCAGTCTCACCACCTTGTTGTCATACCCCTATCTTCTCACTTGTGTCATAACTCAGGTTATCCTCACTGGGATATGATACCTGATCTGAAGCGATACTACCTCACCCATGCCGCCTACTGGTGCCAACAGCTCATCGTTCTCCTTCTCCGCCTCGAGAAACCGCGCAAGGACTACAGTGAACTCGTTGCTCACCACTTCGTCACCTTATGGCTTATTGGGTATATACTCTGTCATCTTGACTGGATTTACCATTCATAACGTTTCGTAGATGGAGTTACCTGGTCAATTTGACCCTCATCGGCAACGCTATATACATGAGCATGGATATTCCCGATGTCTTCCTTGCTGTGAGCGCTGTCTCGAAGTTGATTTGCATTTTAACTCTGACTGCTCGCGGTAGTTCTCTAAGATTCTCAACTATCTCCAACTTACTCGCTCAAAACTAGTATCTTTTCTGATTTTCCTCGGTGTATGGACGTCAGTCTCTGCCTTCGCCCCCTATTCTTCTAGTCACTGACGCACTTTGCATTAGGTATTTCCGGCACTATCTGAACCTTGTAATGCTTTGGTCGGTGTGGTATGAATTCGACCTCATTCCGTGAGTACAATCGTCTCGTGCTTGAAAGCGCACCTGACATCTCCTCAGTGAGGCAAACCGCGTATGGGCACCGGAAACAGGGGCCTGGCTCGTTTGGTGGATGAAATACCAAATTTTCGTGCCAATATTCCTGCTCCAGATCCTCAACCTGTTCTGGTATTACTTCGTCCTGCGCATTGCTCTGAGGTCCGTGATCGTATACCAAGCTGGCGCGTTGTCTCATCCGTTATTTCTAGGTCGCTCAATCCTACCAGCATGACTGACGATAGATCAGACGACGAGGATGAGGGTGAAGATGCCGACGGCGACGCGAATGGCGACATTGATCACGAGAAAGAAGACTAGACATGCGTTTGTCGTGAATTGATGCAGACTCGAGTTCAAGATACGGTGTCTTTCATCATTTACGAACATTCATGACACAGGACAAGAGCAAAGACCATGGTATTTGTACACATTTGGGTCCAAGTCACTACTAGAAGTATCTCATCTATCTCCTCGGTTCATTCTTATATTACACATCATTATCTGGAGCGATGGTCTGATTCGTGACGATGGGGCCAAATATACCTTCTTGGTCTGAGAAGTCGTCATCCTCTTCCCATGCATCGAAGTTCACCTTGACACCCGCCCTAGTCTGGGGTGCGTTCGGGGTCACTGTGTTGCCTGTACGCCTTGGCCAGCGTTTCTCTCGCTGCATGTCAACGGGATCTCCAGAAGCCATTGATTGCAACGCCAACATTGTGTACTTTCACCCACGTCAACGGAGGCCACAACTCGATTTAGAGTTAGCACTTACATGTGCATCGTTGCCTGCATTGTGTAAATATGAAGTGCCGATCTGTAGGTGTCTGCAAACACGTTCTAGAGATCGGCGGTTTCCACCGGCCTCGCCCTCCAAGGCGGCAAACAGGTCGCAGGTGTCGATGATGAAGATACCATCTTGCGGGAGAACCTCCGGGAGCATGAATGCCATGTTGGGTAACGCCACGTCCACAGCTTTTGATTTGAGGTATCTGTTGCTTACGTTCGAGCATGCACGACTGAGTTAGATGCAATCCAACTTACTTGATATCCTGGTTATTGTCGTGGAAGATGAGGAAGAGCGGACCCGCTTTTTGAAGGTCAGCGACGAGAGATTGGATACGGTTCTTGAACGTAGCCTTGTTTATCTCCTCGCTCATACCAAATGCGTAGTGCTAAAGGGGAGCTGAATGTGTGATGTCGGGGATGGAAGTGACCGATCGTACCTTTCTGTGATCAGGAACATAAGTATTTGTGTAATACTCGTGCTCTTTAACGATGAAATGGCCCTTGTCTACGATCTGTTCCCCGTTCTCCCAACGGACGCTGCTCCACCCGAATTCAGTGAGGAGAGTATGGTCCCTGTCCCATGCTTCGAAATCGAGTGCACACCACACGCCAATTTTCTGAGACCAGAAGGTACGAACACGCTCGAAGATATCACGACGTGTGTTAAGCGTTGGATCAACGCCCTTGAGACGTTTGTTGTTTTTCTCGACTTGCTTGTGGCGGTGAGAAGGAGGAACAAGTGAAAGTAAGAGAGACCAGGAAATCACCTTGAGAGCCTTACGAAGATCCTCCCTCGTGGTAAAATGAACGGGAGATACATGCCTGAGACTCGACTCCGTGAGGAGACAGTCCGAGTATGGAAGCGGGATCGGCTTCTTTGTGAGCTTCATGGCGTGCAACCAGTACCTCAGGTACTCGACTTGTGCCGAGGAGAAAAGCAAACGAGTCTCAAAGTTTTGCAGAGTACCTGTTATCGGAGGGTATGAAGGAGTGTAAGAGATACGAGATGGTGGGGATGGTACCCATGTAAAGTTCGACGCCATCGACGCCCTCTTTGTGCAGGGGGTGTTCTGGGTGGACAATTGCATCCTGGGCGAGGATGGCCTTGAGTGGGCTGCGATCGTCTGGATCAGGGAGTGCTTGATGCCTGTGAAGGGTGAGATTGGGGTAGTGGCGATAGAGAAAGAGAGTGTACCATTCGAAGAATATATCAGTGTATCTGTAATAACCGGTGATCACTGGGGATACCATGGGGGAGGCAGACTAAGATGAATGTGGCCATGGTTAGAGGTTACTTTATATCTCCTGCCTCGATCTGCGAGTGACGAAAAAGGCAATCAGAGGTTGAGTCGCGTCCACGGTCAGGCTGTACATCCAACTCAACAAACGCGTCCGAGAATGGTGCAGACCGTCCAGAAGAGAAAACGCACAGAGAACCACGACCCAGAAGAAGGTCCAAGTTCACGCCCAAAGAAACAAAAATCAACCGCTCGAAAGAGAACGGGAGGCGCTGCATCTGCACCTGTCGCGTCCTCGTCGCGCAAGAAAGGTCCACGTGAGTTCAACCCTGTCCTCGCGAGATCCAACCTCCTCAACACAACGACATTCACAGCCCAGTCAGATGCAGATGACCAAGTTCAACGCAAGAAGCGTCGCTATCGTCCTGGAACTCTCGCCCTACGTGAGATTCGCAAGTACCAGCGCAGCACTGACCTTCTCCTGCGTAGACTCCCGTTCTCTCGCGTCGTACGTCCTTTGTTTCCTCCTCTTCTAATATTTACGCTTACAGCTCAGCTTCGCCACAGGTTCGCGAGATTGCTTTGGATATGATGACAGATACAAACTATCAGATGGGTGACACTGGTTTACGTTGGCAGAGTTCAGCAATACTCGCACTCCAGGAAGCCACAGAGGCATTCCTTGTCCATCTCTTCGAGGACGCGTGGGTGACATCCTCTCACACAACCCAACTTCTCACACTAATGTTCTGTCAGTAACCTTTGCGCTATACACGCCAAACGCGTGACCATCATGCAACGTGATATACAGCTCGCCCGAAGAATACGCGGTCCATGGGGTGGCCTTGGTTAATTCTGATTCTTACTCCATCGGCATATGTACTCCATCTTTATTTACCCTTGTCCTAGTCGCTTTCAAGTTGTTGTTGAACGTTGGGTATTCCAGAGGGTCTTATGCTGATGCGGCAAGAATGCATTTGTACATTATAGTATAGATCTGGGTGAAGGCAACTAGGCAGGTAGTGTTTACGCGTACGAGCAAAGAGAAAACCCAATAAAAACGCGTAAAAGAAACATGGAGCACAGTCCAATGTGACTGCAGATGCATGGACAAGGGGGGAAATGCTGAAATCCAACAATGCTCCAAAATCGTACTTAATCGTCCGGATGGTTGAGTGAAAAGAGAAAGAGAAAGAAAGCCTGGGTCGATTGAAGAAATTAAGTTAGGAAATATCCATAGTGGTCGGCGTTGTGAACAATGACTTTAGAGAGAATATGAGGACTATGATCGATGGTTCGTTCCGATGTGTCTGATATGTCTGATTGGGGGGTATCAAATGAATGTGTGAGTGTAAGGAATGAGAACCACATGATCAGTGGGAAATGCAAGAAGTATTGTGGCGGAACATGAACGCCTTCTATGAAGCAGCGGTCCGTCGACGGGTGGAGTTGGGGGTAGAACCAGTAGGATACGCAGTAGACACAGGTCTCCGTGAGTTCTTTGCGGCCGACCCCAGGCTCTGTTCGGGTGGAAGCCAGCTCGAGCGTTGGGGACTACTTGGGATGATGGAAGCAGGCCTTGTAGGTCCTCGACTGACCCGAAGGTCACCCTGACTGCCCGAGCGTGAATCCCCGAAGGGTTTCGACACCCGGGCATCGTCACTTGAATGTCTTTGATGAGCCCCACTGGAAGGGGAATTCAAATTGCGATTGCTGTTGTTGACCCCTTCAGAACTGTAATTCCGGGGGAGCGAGGTCGAACTTTGCAAAGGCGAAGGTTGCCCTTGCGATCCCGTGTACGAACGCGGACGTGAACCGTACTGGCCCATCATAAACGGGGGCGATGGGGGAAGGAGGGGCATGTCCATCCCATAGAATGGCATTCCATTGACCATCGAGACAGAGGGGACGAGGGAGACTGGGGGGATCATAGGCACCGGTGGAACATTGGTCCATGCGTACGGATTAAACGAAGTGTGAGGATTGTAAGGCGGCTGAAGCATCATCTGTTTCGCCGGATCTGAAACCATCGACATACGCCTGCTGACACGCCTGCCATCTCGCCCACGGACGTCCTCTGACGATGCCGTATGGGTAGAGTAGAGCGATGGTGGCCTCGAGAGACTGTACTGGCTTCCAGGGGTGGGCAGTAAAGAGCTCGTAGGCGATCCATCAGGTGGTGAGGTCGGCGAGAAAACCAGCTCCGGAGTGTACTTGTGTGACATACTTGACATCCGAATTGACGCATGAATGGAGTCACGAGATTCAGAGCGATCACGAGCAGCAGTTCGGGAGTGTACTGATGCGGACTCGAGAGGACGGCCAGCACGAGCAGCCTCACGTCGTAGACGAGTTGCTTGAAGTTCCTCAACGTAAGCACGCTCACGTTCCTCTGCCTGCTTTCTTGCCAGCTCTCTTGACCGTCGTAATTTCTCCATCTCTATTCTCTCGGCCTCCCGACGAAGACGTTCTTCCTCCTGGACGACGTGCGAAACCGTCTTCTGAGGTCTTGGGGCTTGTATGAGAGATACCAGAGGGCGGGAGGGGACTTGTCGAGGAGCTATAACCCTCGAAACACGGTTCTCCTGCGGTGGAGAAATCAACCGTCGATTCTCCGATACTCCCTGTGCCGCCCTTGCCCGACGTTCCCGCTCTTCTCGGAGAAATCGTGCCTTCTGCTCCTTGTTCTTCCGTATGCGAAGCACATAACCCAAGGGTATCTGATCGTCCTTGCCGTCATCATCTGCAAACCGAACACCTCGCTTCGCAATAGGTTCGTTTGTGGGTACAGATTCAGAAGAACTCGATTCGTTGGCTTGGCGCAAGGAAGCTTTTCGAAGACTGCTTCGTGGAGAGTCGGATGCCGGAGATGAGGCGTTGGTTGGTGGATCTGAAGACGGTGACAGGTCCAACGCGTGAGACGGAAGCTGTAGCTCCACTTCTTTCATTTCAGCAGGAGCGTCGAGATCTGCAGGGAAGAGATCTGAGCACTGAGTATGCGAAATCATTTTAGGTAAATCTGCTCACTGAGGGCTACTGTGGGCAAAATAAATTCCAAGGCAGGATCGAATTGGAGTTCTTGTTCCACCTCCTCATCATTCTCGAGCAAAGTACCAGCCAGCAGTTCAATCGTCTCCGAAAACTCCAAGACTGCAACCCCCAGCTTGGAGCCAGCGATTTGGGTACGTGTGACCTCTCCCGACTCCTGACGGGTCCAAAGCTGAAGTCTTTCCTCGAAATATGGGCGGGCGACCCAATTAGCAAGGCCGACGCTGTGAGCACTCACGAATTCCGCGGGAGGAAAGGAATCGTCCTGGGAATTCCGATGAGATTGGGATTTGGGGGTGATCACCTTCGACGCTAGTGGCGCGATCGACCGCTCGGCAGAGGGAGATAGACAGTCTAAACGTGCTAAGAGTGCCTTTTTGTGAACTTCAGATTCCAGTGTCTCAGGGCGGGGGAGACGTCGAGAAATATGACACGAGCGAGGGAAAGAGACGGTGTCCCCTAACTGGAGCAGTGGTGGCGAAGTATTTTGGTGTACGATGCTATTCATGATCATGATGCGAGCGTTTTCGCGGGCGGTGGCTATCTGGTGGGGGGTGTAAGTGGAAGGACGGACTCCGTCTGTTGGTCCGTACTCGTCCTCTGATTGAGAGGAGACATCGTCCGGAGCGGGTTTTGGAGGGCGGAGCAGGTGTGGGGAGGATTGCCAGGAAGAAGAGCGCTGTTCCTCGAGATGATCGCTAGCTGCTGAATTCTTTCCCCCTAACCAAGATTTCCAATTGCCCTTCTTGCTCGGAGTACGGAGCGGCCCGTCATCGTCGGGAGTGCGTAAAGTAGTCGAACCACTCGAAGAGGAGGAGGAGGAGTTGGTGAGGTCACTGGCTATGAGCGGAGGTAGTGGTGGTGGGTCTGCGGACGGTGGGTGTTTTCGAGAGAGAGAGTTGAACATCCTCGACCTCTTCTTCTGGACACCTGGAGGCTGTGAGTTGTCCTCGGCAGAGGACGTCGTCGAGGGCGCATCTGACTTGTCGCTCCGCCTGGACGAGGCAAAGACAGAGGCAAACCTGCGCATAGGGTAGTGGTGGTGAAGAAAGGAGCGACACTTGTGGAGAGTTTAGAGCATTACAAATGAGACTGAGATGGATATGGTACCAAATTAGCTGCACGAAGATGGGTTTCGGGACAGTCTAGCTAGCGTGATCGGCAATTTTTACCGAAACTTGTCGCTGAGCCCGAGCCTGGCGAGCTTGAGTAAAAGATGGTTGACCTTTGGTCGATTTGATCAACCTGCACAAGTTTTCAAGTGTCCTTGTCCATTCACACTCGCACCGACTACAATTACTTTCCGGCAAGAACTTCGTTCCGTGTGAAGCCTGGCCAAAATATATTAGCATTTCAGAGACTACTGCTGTGCCCCTCCATATGACTCAACGATCCGGACACGTTCACCCAGGTTCACCCTCTAAATATATCTCCTGACATACAGATCACATTCTCCTCGAGGCTTAATGTTCCTCGTCATCCCCGCCTTCCCTGTTCCGTGCGGCAGGACCGTGCCTGTCGCTTCGCGTTCCACCACCGCGCTAGCCGTCTCTCGTACCTCTCCACCACCCCACATAGAAAATCAAAATCCACACCGGCCCATCGCGCAGACTTCTCAACGAGTATTTTTAGCTCTGGTGAAAGATGTCCCAGAATGTCCCTTGAGTCGTAGATCGTGTACGATTCTCCCGGCTCTTGGATGCCGACATTTTCTTCGTCAGTCCATCTTGTTGATGAGAGTCCCTTGCCTCTGAGATCTGCTTTGTCGCGCTGCGTTACTTCCGCTGTCCTAACCGCCAGAGGGAAATAGTTATCCAGCACACGGTGTTCTATCGCCGTGCGTTCACGTGCACGTTCGTTCCGCAGCCAGACAGAGTACTCACCATCCCTTTTCGGCCCCACTAGTACCCTTTGGCAGTAATCCAGGTATTCATCCAGGGCTCCAACGCCTAAATCGCCCACAGACCTATGCCACTACAGTCAATTCACCACACACAAGAACCAGCATCATGACGGACATAGGTGTTCTTGAGTCAAATCGATGGCTATTTGCAGATTTTTCCGCCTGATCAACCTCTTTAATGGTCGCCAAAAAATCATTTATGTCCGGAAATGCACACGTGGCATCATCAGCGTGTCTGGGAATCCTGGAATGGGATGAACATGTGACATCTTTGCGCGATTTTGGGGCTGACCTTCCTTTCCCGTCTAGGCCGTACACGAGTTTCAGTACCACAAGGGCAGTGGCGACTAAGGACACCTCAGGGGGTGCATTGTCATATTTCTGGCTCTCAGTGTCCCCTATCTTGATGCTGGAGAGCGAGGTAGCGAATGCGTCTGGAAGCGATAGTGACAGTGTCAGCACGTTCCCAAGCCTCTTCGTCAAAAAATAAAGTATCGCTGGAGATGGTATTAGGTTCGTCCCTGAATGACTTATTACGACAATGAACAGGCGTACGCGTGCCACAAAAACATTGTTGCACAACACGCCAAAGGACTGGAGCAGCATTGAGTTCCGGAATGAGTATACCAAAGGTGTCGTAAAGGCGGCCGGCAAGGTGAGTGCAAAGGCGATGCAAAGACAAAGTTTTCGGCGCGTGCTGGACATCATATCGGTTAGCATGGGCGTAAATTGGTTAACCTAGAGCATACATGAGGAGACAATGCTTGAATAGCATGTTTTGTGAGGTGCCGGGTAAGAGTCGATGGAAGGAAGCAAACATGATCAAGATACGGAAGCGTGTGTGATTCAATGACACTGTGAGCGCATCAGGGCTGTCTTTGGAGTCGAAGCGATAATGGCGGAGGGGTTTGTTGAATGCACCTACTTTATGAAGTCCATGTAAACCACGGGCAACCGAATAGTCCAACATGCAAGAACCAGCACTGCGATCGTGTTCTCGGGACGATCTGCGCGGCTTACGAAGGGATTCTTGGATGAAGCGTGTGTATTATTCCCGGAATTAAGGTCGCCCTTTTCACCGGAAGAGCCCTCGTCCGATGAACTGACTTCAGAATTTTCCTCCAAGAGTACTGCGATTTCAGGGTCAAGTCTTTCCTCTTCACTTGATGAGGAACCTCCGTCAGACGTCGGGACAACGTTCTCAGGAGGGTGAATATTCCCGTTATGCCCAGAATTCGATCGACTGTGGTTCCCTGGACCGCCTTCGGGTTCAAGTTGGTACCCTTCCTGCTCCCGTGTATAATGGAGTGGTTCTGCGGGCGGCGGTTTCGGAATGAGATTCAGATGAAGTGTCCATAGATCCCTGCAAATCGTCTGTCGTAATCAACATGCTGGCAAGACCGATGAACTCCAGGACAAGACACACTTCGAACTCAGGTGGGAGGCTCCACACTTTTATCAACGTTGATATTTGGCTGCGAAGAAGCAACTGGAGACACTGATAATAATGAAAGCGAGCTCTCTCGCCGTGGTACACTGTATACCGCGTTTAGTATATAAGGTCGGAGAGTTGAGGAATGCGTACGCTTCGGATCCGCTTTGCTCGCTCTTTCCTTCTTCTTCCTTTTAGACTTGAGTGAGCGTTTCCTTAACATATGCGTACCCATCTCGTCCGCTTCTTCGGACTCGTTAATGTAGTTCTATCGCACACGGAACGGATCGTAAGGAAACAGAATGATCATTTGGTATTGATCCTGCTGGACCGGCCCTACTCACCTGAAGAACATGTCCTTCGCTGCAAGTGACCAAGCCGATGTGATTCTTCCGCCATTGTCGAGACCCACACGTTGAACATTTATTACGAGGTGCCATGTAAAGTATCCTCGATGGATGTCACGAAGCTGAACTGTGCATTGACCCCACCGGTAACAAGTGCAAGCACTCAAAGCGTTGAGGGAAGGTCAAGATTCAGAAACGCCGAGGGCTTCAAGTTAAAGTGTTGCATGCTCACGTGACCCGTGGCTGCCTAATAACTTAGTTTTAATTTGTGTTCAGACTTTTCGTGTTCACTCAATACTCGTTCTGGCTCAGGTGCTAGGATGAGAGTCTCACTCTTCGTTGCCTTCTTGGCGCTGTTGGTGACGGTGGTGTCGGCGTAAGTTGTCGTTTCCTTGTTCTGGAATGGCAGAATTAAATGTTCCCGGTCACGTTGCATGAAAGATGGACGAAGGTGAGTAGGTTTGACGGGCATGTCGTCGGTGCTTTAGATTTATGCGCATGCTGCAGGAAGATCACGAGATATTCGATCTTGTCACCGCACTCAAGGCAGCAGAAGGTACGCACGTTTCGGGATTGTCAGAACATGTGCCGCATTGCTGAGCGTGTCGGTCTGATTTTAACTAGGGAGGGGAACTACGTTCTACTCGTGGCTAGATGTCTCTCCAACCGCCAGCCTAGCGGAAATCAACAAAGCATACCGCAAGAAGAGTATTCAGCTCCAGTCTGTCTTGTGCGCCGCATGGACGTCACACCGGGACTAACGTTTTCATAGTCCCGATAAAAATCCTGGGGTCAAGGGTATCCAGGAGCGGTTTGCAAGGCTGGGTGTTATTGCCAATATTCTGAGAAGCTCCGAGGGACGTAAACGGTTTGTATGGTTGTCAAAGTGCATCGCATGGTTGTGACGTTTTTCCACAAGCTATGACTTTTTCTACAAGAATGGTGTGCCAAAATGGAGAGGCACCGGATACTACTACTCGAGGTTCCGACCGGGTATCTTGGTGAGTCTTGGCTATTCTACTACCGTCGGAAACTCCTCGCTAGACCAAGTTGCGGCGTAGATGGTCTTGGCGTTTCTAGTAATTTTGACAAGTGGATTGCAATACTTGGTTCAGAAGATGAACTACACGCGAGATCTTGGGAAAATCCGACAAACGATCCGTGATGCACGGGTTGCAGCATGGGGACCTAAGCTGTCACCGCTGGAAGGACGTCGCAAGGTATGTTGTTGTCTTGATCGGCAACCCCTGATATGTCAACGGACTGAGATGATTTTCAGGTCAAGGTGAATCTCGGAGGCGGACCACGAGTTGACGAGGAAGGGAATCTTTTACCTGGGAAGATGATCGATCTCATTGTCGATGGCGCTGAGGTTTATATTGTAAGTGCATCAACATGGGAGGAATCATGGGTGACAGATTTACGTTGGCAGTACGATGGAGCGGATCTCCATTTGCTCGACGAGGCGTCTGCTATTCCGCCTGCAATTTCGAGGACATGGTTTATGTCCTTATTGGGTAGGGTGTTTGGCAGAAAGGCGGCCTCCGAAGAAGAGGCGCAAGACTCGGAGGAGAGCGAGGAAGAACGCAAGTCGGGTGCGGTCACGCCGAACGAGGAGAACCCGCAGAAGGTCGCCCGTGTTCCCGCGATGATGGCTGGAGGGAGACGACGGAAGGCGGTACGAAACCGGTGATGGGATGCGGCCGTGTGGGGTAATAGACTCTAGAATATCAATAGAATATAGAGCATGCACGGATGCAATCTCATTTTGCTATTCCGTGGGCCTCGATTGGACAGTCGGCCGAAAAGAAAAAGAGAGAGGAGGCTCGCGAAACCTTGCTATAAAAATGCGAATGCTATGCAAGGATGCCATGTTTCCTATGCTATATGTGCTGTGCCAATCTTTTTCTCGGCGGTAATTCCGATCGAGGTCGGCCTCGTCCTTCGGGTTGCCGTACTCTTATCGGCCAATTGGGTTGCGAGTAAACAAACGGCAACAGGCACCCTTTTAATCTCGAGCTCTTCTCTCTTCCCACCACTTGACACACTTGATCTCCACTTGTTCATCGATTCCAATGTCCTCCTCCAACTACCACAACGATCTTCTTGCTCCTTACCTCGCCCTCCCCCAGGGTGACAAGATCCAGGCAGAATGTCGGTTCAATTATTTGCTCTGCGCCTTCACTCCATTCTGATCTTATTTTAGACGTCTGGATCGATGGCGATGGCGGTCTTCGTTCCAAGACAACGGTTAGAAAAATCTCACTCGTCGCGTTCTTTCGCACTTACCCCCTCTTTAGACAGTCTCGAAGAAGGTCACAGACATTGGCCAGCTCCGCATCTGGGACTTTGACGGTTCATCTACCAACCAAGCACCTGGACACGACTCAGATGTCTACCTCCGTCCCGCTTCCATCTTCAAGGATCCCTTCCGCGGTGGCGACAACATTCTCGTCCTTGCCGAGACTTACAACAACGACGGAACCCCTAACCGGACAAACTACCGCCACCATGCCGCCAAGGTCATGGACCTTGCAAAGGATACTAAACCTTGGTTCGGTCTTGAGCAAGAATACACCCTCTTCGATGCCGATGGCACTACTCCTTACGGCTGGCCAAAAGGCGGTTTCCCTGGCCCACAGGGACCCTACTACTGCGGCGCAGGTAATTATTTCTTTCCTCGTACTTCCTCCCCTTCTCAACCCCATTTAGGCACAGGAAAGGTTTTCGCCCGTGACCTCATCGAGGCTCACTACCGTGCTTGTCTCTACGCTGGCGTGAACATCAGCGGTATCAACGCCGAGGTCATGCCGGCTCAGTGGGAGTTCCAGGTCGGACCTTGTGAGGGTATCTCCATGGGTGACCACCTCTGGATGGCTCGCTATCTCTTGGTTCGCATTGCCGAACAATGGGGTATCAAGGTCTCCTTCCACCCCAAGCCTCTCCAGGGTGACTGGAACGGCGCGGGCTGTCACACCAACTACAGCACCCTCCCTATGCGTGAACCAGGAGGAATGAAGCATATCGAGGAAGCCATCGAGAAACTCTCGAAGCGCCATGACGAACACATTGCTGTTTACGGTGAAGACAATGAGCTTCGTCTCACTGGTCGTCACGAGACTGGTCACATTGGTGCCTTCAGCTCCGGTGTTGCCAACCGTGGTGCTTCGATCCGCATTCCCAGGCACGTCGCAGCACAGGGCTATGGTTACATGGAGGACCGTCGCCCAGCATCCAACATCGGTACGTCTGATCTCTTGCTCCAGGTATCCTGTTACTGACTCTCCTTGGAAAGACCCTTATCGCGTTACGAGCATTATCGTGGAGACTACTTGCTTGGACAAGTAAGGTCCGGCGTTGTCGTGTGCATTTTGTGGCATCAGGCAGGGAGAGACAGCGGCATCTCTATACCAGTGTACATACAGACTTAGAGAGTGATGTCAGGCTGTGACAGGATCTTATCTCTGACGGTCGTGTGAGTGTGATCGGATCGAGTCGTACGACGGCTTTCGGCTGCTGTGATTGACTCGATGGGCCGCTCTAAAACGGGTCATCAGGGAGAATTTGTCCCCTGACACGACATGGACTCGATCGATAGGAAGCTCCCCTTGCCCGACTTCCTCAAGCTGTTGACAAGCAATCATGTCCCTGTCCCAAAGGCGATGGCGGTAGCAAGTAAAGTGTCTGTTTCGTTTATGACTCGTACGGAGTAACACCCTTAATCAACACCACTGCGGCAGCTTCAAGGAGTACAATACGCCAGCCCTCCTGGCCCAACTCGACGACACAAAGCTCCAGGGCATTGGAATCAAAGACAAAGATCTCCGTAAACTCGTCGTCGCCTCCATTCACAAAGCAGGATATGACAGAACCAGAGCCAATCAACAGTCTGACTCGGCGGCCGGGCCGTCGAACAGCAAACCACCGAGTACCGTCCAAACAGTGGTCCGTCTCCCCCTTTTTTTTCTACGGCCTCCGGTGTTTCGAGAGTATACTCAAGTTTGACCTGTCACGGCACGGGCAGATCACGCCTGCGAAGAAGCGAAAGCGAGGTGATGACCTGAATGAACTCCTTCCGGAGGCACCGGCGGACGAGGGGGCGGGGTATGGAAGTATGGATTTTGGTGAAGTTTTGGATGAGGAGGTTCGCAGAATCAGTTCCCATTGAGATGGCGTCTGACTCAAGTTGATGTAGGTGCTGAAGATAAAGGGCACGGTCATGAACCGCGCACCACTCATGACAGCATGGGCGACAATCGTTGCTGAGCGTTTGGGTTTTGGGAGGGAAGAGGCACTGAGCATAGGTAGGTGTTTAGCTGCCCCTTAGGGATGGGATGGGCCGTGATGGCTGGTTTCACCGCATATCTCCTTCCTCCTGCAGGATCGGTGTACACGGAGATGAACGCCATATCGAAAGGTGTCTCCCTTGGGTTTATCAATCGAAGCAGAACGAAAGATGTCGAACCCATCGTAGGCGGACAACAGCCTTACATTGACCTGATGGGCAGACGGTAAGTTTCGTTTGTTCCCTTCCCTTTGATTCACTAGTTATGACTCAACCCATCTTATCCATCAGAATGTACGTCCCCCGAGTGATTTCAAATCCAATTTTTGCATTAATTTCATCAAAACGATTTCTGCCGCAGCCCGCTTTACCAGACTCGGGCATCTAATTGGAGGGCACTCATAGGAGGCTCGCCTGCATTGCCTAGCATGGCTTTCTCGTATATCTCCCGCTCGTTTCGTCAAACGACGCCTCATGTGATGGGGGCGCTGCGGCTCTTGGCGGAAAGCTATTCCCCTGAAGAACTGAATAAGGTTGGGTTCTCGCTGTACGCCAATTTTAGGCCAACTGTAGATGGGTGGGGAAAGCGAGGTGAGGTGAGATGCGAGCGCATATTATCGCTCAGGAAGGCAGGGGGAGCGGTGATGTCAGATGTGCGCACCAAGGAGCATGCTGTGAAGATGGCCCTATCAGATGCTACGTCGGTCAAACACGAGCTCTCGGAGGGGAGTCCTTCGAAAAAACCACGTCCACTATCTTTGGAGGAATATGAGGCTGCTCTCGACGCAGACTTTGAGCTGGACGAAGCAGATCTCAGCAAGCTGCCCTGACATAGTGCAAATATTCAAACCATGATGAAATCGAAATGAGGGTACTGGTTCGGGCGTAGTGATATCTAGTATCTACATCTATGTATCCGGATCTAAACACTAACCACATAACCTAATACACTCATAGCTTTTTGATGATAGCGGCGGTGAACTCCGAGGTTGTGGCAGCACCTAGAAGGGTTGAGTTGAGGCATCCAGATGAAATACATTTACTTACCACCCATGTCTGCGGTGCGAACCTCCCCAGCGTTAATGACATCGAAAGTTGCGCTTGCTATGCTGTTAGCAATGGAGTCGAGTCTGTGGGCAAGTTCATCGAATGCTCAAAAGCTGAAGCAAGTCACGCCTTACCCGAGATGTCGCAGCATCATGGTAGCGCTGAGAATCATGGCAGCTGGGTTAGCACGGTTGGTTCCCATGATGTCAGAGGCGACGTGTCTGCATCCAGGTTCGAAGAGAGCGTAATCCTAGAATACGATTTGAGCGGTGATCCTCGGCTCAAAAACGCCCCTACATACCGAACCAACGTTGCAACCAGGAACAATTCCAGGTCCACCAACGAGGGCAGCACCAATGTTAGAAATGATGGCTCCATACAGGTTGGGCATCACCATGACGTCGAATTGGTTTGGCCTTGCGACGAGCTGCATGGAACTACATGCAAGGTATGAGCGTGGCTGAGCACAGCTTCCATGAAATGACGCACGTGTTGTCGATGATCATATCGTTCGCCTCAATACCTGTAGACTTGTACTCTTCTGCCACCCGACGGAAAGTGTTCAAGAAAAGTCCATCACCCAGCTTCATGATGTTGGCCTTGTGGATACACGTAACTTTCTGCGAATAGTAGCGTGTTATCGCTGGATGTAGGTGGTCAATCAGGGACGTGTACCTTGCGGTTGTTTTTAAGGGCGAAGTCAAACGCAAAGCGGGAGATACGCTCTGCCTTGGCTCTCGTCATGACCTTTAAGCTTTCGACGACACCGGGGTAACTCTGGTGTTCTAGACCCGAGTATTCACCCTCGGTGTTTTCACGGATGATGGCAAAGTCGACGTTGGAGTGGCGAGTAGGGAATCCAGGCAGAGACTTGCATAACACGACGGAGGCATATATGTCAAGTTGTTGGCGCATGGCCACGTTCCACGAGATATGGCCAGTCTGAGAAATGGGCGTGAAAAGGATTCCTGGAGGGTAAATCGGTCGACATGAACGGCACAAATATCGACGGGACATGATCCTGCTTACCCTTCAAACCGACGCGGTTGCGTTTCAAACTTTCCATTGCCTGTTTGAAGAGGTCTTCTCCTGAAGAGGACATCCCGGAGACGTTGTATTGCTCCCACTCAATGGGTGCGTTAACATAGTCGAAAATCTCCTTGACGGAGTCGGTGATTTCAGCACCGATACCATCTCCCGGGATGAGGGTGACCTGGAGCGGGCGATAAGCTTCGTGTATGGCGTTAATGGGGGTATACCTACGGTATATACACCACCGTACTTTGTTGGGGACTGAGAGCGGTGAGATCATACGCGCCTTAGAATAGAATTGATTGGTGTATGGCTTACTCTTTGCGTCACCCGAGGAAAACCAGCCGAGAGTGTCGTAGCAGATCTCTTGAACTGGTGTCAGCCGCGTCAGTAGCTGAGCGACAAGTACGTACCGACTGCTGAAGGATGGGGCGCGTCGCCGAAGCGAGTGCGTTGCGGAACATGGCAGTAGTCGCTGAAGAGGAATAAAAAAGAAATCGAGGGAAGAAACGGAACGATGAGAGCGGGTACGGGCCCGTATTCCAACGGGTACTCAACCACGTGAGTTACCGGCACCCGCTGTTGAAGGCGTTCATGTCAGTCACATCATGTCTGATCTTATTTTGTCTTTGACTTGTCATCTCCTCTCCGTTTTTTTTCTGTTCTCCTCGTCGTACTCGACGGTCCACTCGCTTCTCTAACAACAGATACCCTAATGACCACCAAGCTAGACAAGTCAGAGTTACCACACCTCCAGCGAAACCGATCGGTCTCTTTCTACCTCGTCCTTTTCGGCGTCGTTGCACCGCTCTGGCTCATCATACCCGTATCGTGGTCATTTGTTATATATACCCTCTATAGTGGCAGATTCCACTTTTACCCATGGAGTACAAGGGCCTGCTTTGCAGTCGCCCTTTGCGAGGTACGCACGCGCCATCTCGAGCGACTCACCGACTTCTTATTTTTCCAGGTCTTCTTCAGTATTTATCATTATAATCTCGTCAGATCCATATCGGGGCTCCCTCCCAGCAGTTCACGCAATCTGGCCGAGCGCCTGGCCGGTTTACGGCGCGTCTTGAAGTCCGGCCTCGCTGATCTCGCCTTCGATGAAGAGTCCCTTGACAACGAACGACCGGGCAGTCCAGCTGAATTCCTCAATCAGCAGCTACAACCTGACGACCCTCGTGCGATAGAATTTCGCGAATATATGAGATCATGGTACTAAACTTCGTCGACTGTGTGATCCGGCTAATCCATTTTATCCAAAGGTTCCGCAGAGCTCCATGGTCATCCGTCAGAAGACGAGATATCTATGCATACGTTTACTGGACGCTCTACAACAGACCGCTTCCTGAGCCGCACTTGCTACCCGAGCACCAGAAGAATCTTGTCGACGATGCGGTTAGGCAAATCGAGGATCGCGCTGGGATGGTTATTCCTGACCATGACGGTCCCGGAGTGACGCCCATTTTGCTGACCGTCGATAAAGTTAACGTCAATTCGAGACCCTTGGTCTGGTATCTTCTGGTGTTTACGATCAATTGGGTGTTCCGAAAGTGGTTGGAAAGGTCACACGACGTACGCTTTGGCTGTTTTGAGGGTCTAGAGTGAGCATTCCACTGGTTGCCTTGTGCGGCTAATCATCTGGAATCACTTAGGTATTGCATTCGCATTCCCAAGACTTGGAACCCGGTTGACGGACATCGGCCCATTGTGTTTTTTCACGGTCTTGGAATTGGTTTGATGCAATACAAGATGATCATCTCTGATCTTCTCCAAAACTTCTCTGATCGACCCCTCCTCATACCCATACAACCCAACATCAGCCAGAACATCTTCCATTCCAACTTCTTGAAGCCTATGAATAGGCGTGAAATGACTGCGTGTCTATCCGGTCTCTTAAGAAAGTTGGGCTGGGTATCCTCGCTTAAAGATCGCAGTGTTTCGTCTCCGCGAGACTCGTTACAAGGCGTCGTCATGCTGAGCCATTCTAAGTAGGTGTTCCCTTGCATCATTCACCTTTCCCACTGACTTGGACCCATAAGTGGCACCTTTCTCCACGCATGGTTCCTCAAGGCTCACCCAGAAATGGTTGTACGTTCCTGTTTAGTCGATCCTGTCACCTTTTGTTGCTGGGAAGGCAGTAAGTTGTTTGACTTTAGCATACGAAGCCCAGTGCAAGGACAATCTCCACAGACATGTGCTACAACTTCTTGTACAGCCGGTGTTCTACGGTACGGTCATCAAAACATTCCATCCACACGTTGCTTGACCCACTCCTAGGGCCTGGAACTTTTGATGAGGTATTTCGTAGGAACTGAGCTAGGGGTTGCGAATACACTCCAACGCCACTTCGACTGGGCATCAAACTCTTTGTTTTTCGAAGAGAGTCCGAATGCTCGCGATCCAAAGAAAACCCTCGTCGTCTTGGGAGGCAAGGATGCGATTCTGAATGCTGAGGTGCGCTCGAGTGCCACGTGATTAGCGATTCCTCACCCTTGTTCTGCAGCGCATTAAACGTTACCTATCCAGTCACGGCGTTCGAAAAGGGATCTGCTTCGACCCTGATGGTAGGCATGGCCAACCATTCGTTGCTGGAGGAGCGACACATACTGCGATCACGAGCTGGTTGAAACTTGCGTGAAAACGTCATACCCTAGTTTTATATCCGTCGCAATATAGACAGTACATAAATCCGGATCCTGCGTTGATCCCATGCTCACACGTTGACATATACACACGTTGACAGACTAGAGATGAGCCGCAGCTCGTGTGTATTTGGGTCTAGACTTGCCAGGGTTGCCATCGATAACATAGAAGGTACACAACATAGCCAAACTCGTGTTGCTGGGGCGAAGGACAATTCCAATCTCCTGACGTATAAGAAGAGCACCCCACTTATAAACCTCTCTTTCACTCGAACACCCATCATATCCTTTATTCCAACCCATTAGTTTTCCCTAAAGCAATATGCCCCCCAAAGGAGATCCAGGTGGTGCTAGGGGTCGTGGCGGGCGCGGTGGTGGTGGAGGTGGTGGTGGTGGCGGACGCGGTGGGGGTGGTGGTGGACGGGGAGGTCCT
>JBBPRJ010000013.1:0-32001 GCA_038092975.1 Chalciporus piperatoides | reverse complement strand
ACGATCAAACGGGTGATTTGCGATGAGAATATCTGGTCATCCTGCCCGCCTACTTCTCCTGTAAGATACTCCACCAACATTTGAAGCTGAGCGTCCGCAGGAGACTCTGAGCAAATATTTAGCCCTGAGACAACAGCCAAGTATTCGTCTGAATGCGCGGCACTGCAACCCAATGTTGATAGGTCAAAGACACGACAAGCTTTATATAGAAGACTTGCCTACTATCCACGTCCATATCATCGTTATCTGCGTCGTCGGCCTCATCAGCAAATGGTGCAGTATCGGCGTGGCACATATCTATGACTTCGAAATCCCCACTTGCTGTTTCCATGCCAAGGGCAGCGATGATAACACCAGTGACGAGTCGGGTCGACCTGAGTTTCCGGCCGACGAGCTTGATTCGGCCAGACTCATCTTCCAACATGATACTATCTTCACCTGAATAGAACTTTTCTCGAGGTCGCGGTGGAGGTAATGAGTGCTTGAGCGAGAATAATGAGTGCATTATCGATCAAGGTTGAACTGCATACTAACATCTCTGCCCAAGTCTTCGAGGACATTAGGTTTGAGTGGCATGTCCATGTAGACAGTGCCCAACACCCAGCACAGCTGAGACTTGACAACATCCAGTACTCTCGGAACATATACAGGACTTCCTGGTGTGATTTAATGAGATCTCGCTCTGTTCGGTACTGGCAGGCATGCCACGCACCGTCAAGGTCTTTCCATCTTGCGTTTGCTCGTTCAAGGACAGGTCGTTTCAACATTGCAAGTCTCGTAAAGTAGATATTAGAGTATTGGTGCTTGTAGGATCGGTTTTGGGAATCGACAATGAAGGAAGGAGAGCTGGTGGTTGGGGGTAGCAGAACTGTCGAGTGCCGAGCGAGAGGTGACGATGGAGTTGTGCTGTGAAGGGGTGAGCGAACGCACCAAGACGGTAGACAATTCAGTCCTACATGGGTTCCATTGAATCGAGTCTTCGAGTAGGACGATCCTCGACGACTTGAACGACACCAGTTATACAGAGTTATATGTACTTGAGTTATACCGTTCAAGGTTATACTCCTTTGACTTTGGCGCGTAACAATTCAAGGCGCGTCTCACGATCGCGTCACGCGTGAATTTTCTTCGGGACCCCCTCTGGTACAACACTCAACACCGATGTTTGTCGCCATCGTTGAGGTCCATGACGAGTTCGACGGCCTCGCTTTCTCAAAATCTCATAAATGTTTCACCCCCTGTAACCACCGCGATGGACCAAACTCCTGCCTGCCGTGCACCCAGTGGAGGCTGGCACTATCTTTGTCAACTCTTCGACTTCTATATGCCCAGGTAAAGGCGGGTTATTTTCGATCGCATGTCTGATTGTCTCTATGCCTGCAGAGTCTGCATGTCTGCCTCGCGTCGCTTGCGTACATATAAAGCCATTGCCAATCTGTTCTTTAAGGGTATACTCTGGTATACTTATGTTCTCCATCGTGCGATCCTTGTGTCCATCAACACGTGTTTCATAGCCGACAGCTGTCCCGGTGAGAGCTGTCTCTCCCAGCCATGACATCGAGTACTCTGAAGACCGGTCATGGAGTGTTGATCAATGCTGCGGTTGTCATGCTTCTCGCATCATCTCACGGGTGAATGAAACAGAAGTTCGCCTGTGTTCGAGGCGGCAAGGTTATGGATCGATTTGGATGCATCTGCCCATCATTTGTATCAAGTTGTATGGCATGGGCGCTCGTCAGCTGCGCAGGCCCCAGGGGAGGACACCCAAAGTCCGACTAGCCGATGGGGACATGACATGCGAATGCGTCAAGCTCCTGGTGATCATATCCTGGAGTTGATCATTCCTGGACGATACAGCCTCCAGACACAAGGTAAATACCAAAATACATGGCGCCAAAAATATGTTGCTGATTACGTAACTCTCCCTTCCCCTTTGCGACGTCACTCTACTTTGCGACCTCCTCGCCCCATATAAAGCGGTCCTGAACCAGCGTTAACTCCAAGTTGGCACTGCTCTCCCATTAACATGTCTCTCACAAAGGTATTCGTACAACTTACAGTCCGCTCTTCCCCTCGCTAACCTCTCTTCAAAGCACATCAATCCCGAACGGCTCCTCCGCGAGTCCAGGGTATGCATTTTTTGATCAGCGAGGTCGCTATCATGTTCCTAACTTCAGATCGAACAGGATAAGAAGGGTCCACGTCATCAGATGCTTAACGCCGCGTCTGTCAACACGCTAGCCCATCCCTACGCTGCTCGTTATGGAACAGAGTCCCTTCCAAAGTACCACATACCCTCCAAGGGGACGAACGCGGAGACTGCGTATCAACTCATCCATGATGAGTTGAGCATTGATGGTTCTCCCACCCTCAAGTCAGTGTTGACATATGGTGTCTCTGATAACTTCTGACATACACGCAGCCTCGCTTCGTTCGTGCAGACTTGGATGCCTGAGCCTGCAAACAAGCTCATGATGGAGAACATAAACAAGAACTTGATTGACCAGGATGAATATCCTGCGACACGTGAGTACCCTGGCAGCCAGAGTCAGCGCCGGTGCTCACGCTTGTTTCCTAGAGCTCATCCACACCCGATGTGTCTCGATCCTTGCCGATCTTTGGCATGCGCCTTCCACACAACAGGCTATTGGCACCGCCACAACCGGCTCGTCAGAGGCCATTCAACTTGGCGGCCTCGCTATGAAACGTATCTGGCAGGAACGCCGAAAGGCTGCTGGCAAATCCATCCATGAGCCTGGTCCAAACATTGTCATGGGTGCAAATGCACAGGTTGCGCTTGAGAAGTTCGCTCGTTACTTTGAAGTTGAGTGCCGACTAGTTCCAGTCAGTGTCGAGAGCAAGTACAGGCTCGACCCCAAGAAAGCGATGGAATATGTTGACGAAAACACGATTGGTGTATACGTCATCCTTGGCAGCACGTACACCGGCCATTATGAGCCGGTAAAGGAGATGTCAGACCTTCTTGACGAGTATGAGAAGGAGACCGGCCATTCCGTCCCTATCCATGGTGAGATTGCCCATCGCTTAGTTATATCCCTCAACTGAAACAACGATGCAGTCGATGGAGCATCTGGAGCGTTTGTCGCTCCTTTCGCTCACACGAAGCTCGCATGGGACTTCAGGATTCCCCGGGTTGTGTCTATCAACACTTCCGGTCACAAATTTGGTTTGTCGTACGTCGGTGTCGGATGGGTTGTATGGAGATCCAAGGAATACCTTCCGAAGGACCTCATCTTCGAGCTTCATTACCTCGGATCTGTCGAATATTCGTTCTCGCTCAACTTCTCTCGCCCAGCAGCACCGATCATCGCTCAATACTTCAATTTCTTGCATCTCGGCTTCGAGGGCTATCGCTCTGTTGCCTTGGACGACCTAAAGAACGCGCGGCTTCTGAGTCGTGCTCTCGAACGTACGGGGTGGTACACTGTACTCAGTGACATCCATAGGCTCAAATCGGATGCAACCGCCGATGAAGAAAACGCAGAGGTATGGGACAGCATTCACAATATCTCTACCATCTCCTTAGTCTTTTGCAGAACTACTTGGAAGGACTTCCGGTGGTTGCATTCAGATTCTCAGACAACTTCCAAACACAATACCCAGAGATTGAGCAGAGATGGATCCAAACCTTGTTGCGAGCTAGAGGATGGATTGTCCCAAACTACGAGCTCCCCCCATACTTGGAAACCGTCCAGATTTTGCGAGTCGTCGTTCGGGAAACATGCACTGAAGTGGTGAGCTTGTATGTCTAGGAGCATCTTTGCGATGATACTTAGCGGCTGCCACAGCTCGTTGATCGCCTTATTCATGACATCGTGAGTGTCTCTGTAATCGAGATTTAACCCACTTACCAACAGCCCTCTCAGGTCGAGGTTACCCAAGATCTCGTCGATCGCGCTTCATCGGCACACGCCCTCGATCTCTTAGGTAAAAACTACCACCGCAAGGCTCACATGCATGTCGGACAATTGGATGAAGGCTCTGGGTCGCAGCCCACGGGCACATACGCCAAGCAATGCTAGTCGTTAATCACCGGATGGTTACGACCCGATGTATGATTCGTGTAACCAAAAATGTAGTTTCTCGATAGGTCGTGTAAAATAATGAGAAGTGAAGTTGTATGTCTTGAATCGGAGGCTGTAGATTTCCAAGTTTCCAAGTTTAGTAAATTGAGCCGAACGCGACAAGGTCCTCTCAGGCTTCAGCTTCAGCTACCACCTAATACCAAGCACCTCTTCCTCGCCCGCCTACCATGGGAGGTCCAAATCTCGAGGTGTTCAAATTCGGGCTGTATCTGTTTGTGCCAGTCATGGCGCTCTTGCACTTTGGTGACCCACAATGGTACCACGAGCATGTTCTGCCAGTACGCAATGCCTCAGCTGCCCGCTCGTACTTGCTAATCTTCATATTCTGCGCAGTATAAGGAACGCCTATTTCCTCGCGCTGACGAAACCCGAGTATGTTTATTGGATTCGCTCATGGAGTCATCTCTCATGCCTTGTTTCTGCGCCAGCGCCTGCCCACTGATCAGGAGGCCATACGCAACGAGTTGGCGCGAATTAAAGCGGAAAAACTGGAACGGAGGTTACAACGAGAGAAAGAGGCTCGGCAGGATGAGGTCCCGTCTGCGCAAACGTCACGAGGGTGGTTCAGATTGTGGTAGCTCTGCATCTTCACACCTCCATATCCACCGTCAAATCCCGACGATGACCGCTATCTATCTTCCAATGTATCACTACAACTGCCAACACTCCTAATTCCCCTACCATCTTCTCCGCTATTATTGCGTCATTTTTGCACGCGGAATTCTGTCCCATTGCAGACAACTTGCCACTCACTCTCCACCGCTGCCGCTTGCTCCAGAATCTGTCTATATTCTACCAGCTCGTCGGATGTAACTTTAACGCCCCCGCACACAACGAAGACGACATTCTTCTCCCGCTTTTCCTTGTTGGAAAGCTTTGACCTTGGGTCCAAGACTCGCCAAAACAGTTCGCGATTGTAGGCTGGAGACATTGTTGTTGAGCAAGCGAGCTCGAGCAGGGATTTGTGCTCATCTATGCCAACCGGTGAGAGAAGCTTAGTATGATGTTCCAGACGCTTCACCTGCAAATCCACGGGCCGCGAACATGGCCAACTCGTCGGGTATACATACACCCATCACCCCGCCAGGATGATTGAGAGCCATACGCACTACACCAGGTGCCGGCGAGGTCGCTCCTAGAGAAGCAGCGCGCGAGGTTAGTGCATGCATAGAAGGAACCGCCACTCCCCCCTCTATCTGTATGGTGTATGGTGCGTCAGCGGTCATGTCTGTTGTTGGAAGTGAGGGTATTCTTGAGCTGAATCCTTTTGTGTTGAGCGAACATGCGTGGTAGAAACAGTTCGACCCATGAGTCTCTAGGGCGACAATTGGAACTGCAACGAGGTCAGTTGAGCCACCACGTTGCCGGTACTTTGACTTGGAGGCAGACCGTTATCCCAGCCAACAGATTGACATCCGAGGAGAATGCCACCAATCAGTCCCCCGCCACCCACTGAGCAGAGGATCGCATCTGGTTGGTGCGGCAATTGAGATTTCATCTCTTTTACCATTGAGGCGTGGCCTCTCCAGAGAACGGGATCGTCGTAGGAAGAGACAACGACACTAAACGAGAATGTAATCGTACAAGTGCTTCCCTCAGGACAAGCAACAGACGCACGCGTACGGGTCCTCTCTGGCAGCCTTACCCATGGCTTCTAGGGCCTCGGCGTAGATTTTGCCAGCCAAAACCAGACTTGCCCCTTGCTTTCGTAGCATATCCTGTGTCTCAGTCGCAACGACGGTAGGAAGGTAGATGGTACATCGGATTCCCAATGCCCGCGCAGCGACTGCAGCAGCGAGGCCAGCATTTCCGCCTGACGCCATCATCACATGCACGCCAGGACCATACTGAGCTTTACACTCTTGGAGTCGAAGTGAAATCCCTCGGTACTTGAAGGACTGCGACGGTTGGAGATTCTATGAAATCCCAGTGTGGGTGAGTGGTCAGAGACTCACATTCCATGGTTGTGCCAGTGTGCAACATGCTCACCTCGAGCTTCAGATAAGCCGAACATCCCAGACGATCGGATATGTGACTCGAATAAATCAGGGGTGTTTCTGTCCACACGCCAGCCGATGGAACTTCCACGGTGCTCATGTCGAAAGTACACATATCCTCTGTACAGCTGCAACCGCAGATGTTTGGCACGTCCAGAATCCAGTTGTGACGAGTCTTGGATGACTCTCACCTTGACATCGGCCCGCGCGCTTTCGGTGCAATTTCGGTGACATCCCCATGCTGCACTAACGTAAGGTCAAGGCTAGGAACCACGTGACACCACCTTATCGAAGCTTCAAACTCAAGCTTGATGGGAAATGTTGACCAGCTATTGGACAAGAGTTTCAGGCGTGGAGGAGATTTCGTTCTTCACATTCCTTCCTCACTTCATTTGCGCCCATCGGCCCGTTGGACGGCCCGTCGAGCTCTCAGATGGGGAGGGTCACAGGTCCAATCACATGCGCTTTGAAGACCGCGTAAGCCATCACTTAAAGACCTCTCATGATGGACATATCTCTATGATCGCCATCATCATCATCACCATATCTTGATCGCAATGAAGTTTAACGATGGTTTTTGGTTGCTCAAACATGGTGTCAAGGCGTATTACGGTCTACAAACGACGCAAGTGAAGACCGAAGCAGACGGAGTTTCCCTCCAGGTAGCTACACGGCCTATCAGGCACAGGGGAGACACTTTAGGCGGTTTGTTATGTTCTCCGACGAATTCCACAGAGAGTTGATTCGCCATAAGGTCCATTGCTCAGCGTCAAAGTCTACTCGCCAACGCAGGGGGTGATTGGTGTCCGGATCGATCATTTCAGACACAAGGAAGAATCCCCTTCCATTCCTCTGTTCCCCGATTCTCCCCCCGTTCCAGATGTCTTGGTGTCCAAGACAGAGACTGGAGCTGTTCTTTCTACCGGTGGACTTATAGCCGAGATCACCGAAAATCCTTACACCATCACGTTCAAAGACTCGAGTAAGACTCTGACCTCGGCGGGACCCAAACATCAAGGAGTGTTTGATATTCCGTACCGTTGGACTGTTGGGTCTGCTTCCAACAGCTCGTGCCTAGCGCTCGATCCCAGCTCGAATCCCCATCCGCCTCATCCACCTGAAAGCGTTCGCTATGTTCACTCCGAGCTTAATATCTCCCCTGGGGAGATCATATACGGGCTTGGCGAACAATTTGGAGCATTCGTGAAGAACGGTGAGAGATATTCCTTGGAACACCTGTGAGCGCAAGCTCAATACGTCTCACAAGGTCAATCTGTCAGTGTCTGGAACAGGGATGGAGGCACCTCGAGTGAACAAGCTTACAAATGCGTCCCATTCTACATGACAAACCGAAACTATGGTGTATTTATCAATCATCCGGGAGAAGTTGAAGTGGAGGTGGGCAGTGAGAAAATCAGTCGGGTTGGCGTGAGCGTTGCTGCAGAATCCTTGGAGTACTTCATCATCTATGGCGAGAAACCTCTCCATGTCAGTTTATGTCTCATCTTTCCACTGTTTTCAGCTCACAACGACCGCAGATCCTCGAGCGATACACGCGCTTGACCGGGCGGCCTGCGTAAGCGTCTTTCCTTTATCCGAGAGTAGTATTCGTTGAGCCCTCGCGTCTAGGCTTCTCCCATCGTGGAGCTTTGGTCTTTGGTTATCCACGTCGTTCCTGACTTCATATTCTGGTGAAACTGTGGCAGGATTCTTGCAGGGAATGCAAGACCGTAACTGTCCAGTTCGGGTCTTCCACTTGGACTGCTTTTGGATGAAGCAATACGAGTGGTATGTTCCTCCGCTACAATAGTCCATGAAACCAGGTTGAGCTTGCTGGAAGGTGCTCATTCACCTTCGACCCTGATAACTTCCCTGATCCTGAAGCCTATCTCTCTGACATAAAGCGGAAGTTCGACGTCAAGATCTGCGTATGGAGTCAGTGACTTCTCCACAAGATACATCTCATCAGTTGACCTTCTACCAGTCAATCCCTACGTTTCGCAGATTTCTCCGATATTCGAGGAAGGTGTTAAAGGAGGGTATTTCATCAAGAGAACAGATGGAAGCCCTTGGCAGTGGGATCTCTGGCAGCCTGGGCTTGCCGTTCTGGACGTCACAAATCCAGATGCGTGCAAGTGGTACTCTGACAAATTGTCAGCCCTACTTGATCTAGGTGTGGATACTTTTAAGGTTGAGTTAATTTGAGTTTCCCCATCAAATGTCGATGCTAAAGCCTGTTTCAGACCGACTTTGGGGAACGAATCCCACATGCTGATATCAAGTATCACGATGGTTCGGATCCGATGAGAATGCACAACGCATACGCAGTCCTCTACAACGAACTGGTGTTCTCGCTCCTTGAGAGGAGGTTTGGGAAGGGAGAAGCCGTGGTTTTTGCCAGAGCCTCAGCAGCTGGTGGCCAAAGGTGATGGTTGGTTCTGTCATTCTAGCGGGATTACTGACAACCCCGCCAGATTCCCCGTGGTAATGCGTGTCTATCTCCTCGCTTTCCGTCAAGTATTTACCTTTTTACCAGCACTGGGGCGGTGACTGTGAATCCACGTTCGAGGCTATGGCCGAGGCCTTGCGTGGGATGTTGAGTTTGACGATGTCTGGCTTCGGGTTTGCCTCTCATGATATTGGTGGTTTCGAGGTGCGTTTACTGGAGAATCCAACGCATCGTCACTAAATTGTCGTCACCAGGGACACCCTCCACCCGAAATTTACCAACGCTGGGTAGCATTCGGTCTCTTCTCTTCTCACTCGAGACTCCATGGGTCCTCCTCCTATCGTGTGCCTTGGCAATACGGCGAGGATGCGGCAAAAAGCATGTCGAAATTGATCGATGCTAAGCATCGGTTGATGCCGTATATCTATGCCCACGTACGCTCGATCCCACCACAATCTGAGGTTTATGTCTAACGAAGCAACCTGTGACAGGCCGTCGATGCGCATATAAACGGACACCCGGTCCCTCGTGCGATGTTCCTGGAATTCTCGGAGGACAGAACCACCCACTACCTTGACCGACAGTATATGCTCGGTCCTAACCTGCTCGTTGCTCCGGTATTCGTTCCTCAAGAGGAAGAGACGGAGTACTACATCCCTGCCGGTCGCTGGACGGCATTTTTTAATCCACCGCGTACAATCCAAGGTCCGACGTGGGTTTATGAGAAGGTTCCATTGGATGAGATTCCGGTCTGGGTCAGACCCAACAGCGTGCTGTGTCTCGGCCCGGCTGGGAAGGGTCGTCCTGATTATGCACTGCATCAGGACCTCGAGGTTCATCTCTACGAATATGCGGAAGGGACCTCGTCTATCGTGGCGCTTTCCCCTTCCAGTGGCCAAGTTGTTCGTGGCTTACATGTGACAAGGACGTCGAGTGACATTTCAGTGGTTCTCACCGACGACTCTGTTACCATCACCAGTGTCACACTCCATGGGGAATATCCTACCATTCAGGGTTTGGCCGGTGGAACGGCACTTGCCAATGCCATTGGTGTCAGCGTGGAGAAAGACGCACGGGAAGTCACAATCAAGTTTTGATTCGATGGAGATCTACACCTCAAATGTAACAATAAGTAGTTGAAGTAGGAATACTTTGAATCGCTCAGTGAGGAGGTCACCAATACTAGCCTGAGTAGGCTTGCCATTCCGAAATGGGAGTAATCACTCGGAACTCTCCGATCAACATCTGGAGGAGGTGACCCTGAGCGCTTCACTGCTAGTGCTACAGTGGATGAAAGATATTCAACACCCCTCCGACCATGCTCGCCAAGCTTCCGCAAAAACTCACCGCACCCCTGGGCCTTCTGACTGATGAAGCCAAACTAGCTTTTCGGAGTCGACCTGAGGGAATATCCAAACTCGTATCCACGAGGGTGTGTGCGCAGTCTGTCCATGACGGAATTTGGTCTCATTCAACTCAAACAGAACATCACCGAGACCGACAAGTACTGGGATCAGGTCCATATTCGTCTCTCGTGTTCCGGTGGAGAACCTTACCCATTCTCCACAGTACTTCACCTTATTTGACACGCCATCAGACGTGTTCTCGCTCATTGCACCGCATGACAGTACGCGTATCCCGGATATCTCTACGTGTCTCACGATTCACGTCTGTCACTAGTTCGTCGCGCAATGTTGGATGCGCCCGAAAACGTTGCCACCCTGATCCGAGTTATAACATCGAGGTTATTCAACCTGGTGTCCGACCATACGTTTCCCTCTACATCTGGTGTCTCTGTCGCCTCTTATGCCACCTCCCTCATCAAAGCTGCATCAGCCGAACGCAATACCACGAAGGAGGTACTAAATGCAATCCGGGTCCTACAACGCGTACTTCCGGTCGTTTTCGAGGTCGAGGGTGAAATGAATGCTTTCGAGTTGGAAGTTCTATGGAAAAAGGTCGCAGTCGACGATGGAACTGAACCTCCCACGCAAGAAATGGCCCAGTTTGTGATCGAAGACGAGGACGATGGTAGCGAAGACGGCAATTCCACGACACCAAACAACCAATCCTTGGAATCCAAATCACAGCCCGAGAAACTGCTTTTACCATCTCTTGGCGAAAAGCTATTTAGCTGTATTAACGATCTTCTATTTTGCTGCGGGTTCACCCTGCCTACCAGAATACAAGTCGACCATTACAAGATCAACTATGTTATTTGGTGCGCTCATTGGGTTGCTACAATCAGTCCATTGTGATGACCTGATCGCAGGGAGAAAGGTGTTGGCACTACGACCGATCCAGGGCCCAACAGCCAATACGATTCAAACAAAACCGAGGTTTTACGTCTGCTCCTGGTGTTGCTATCGCGTCAGATGTATGTTTCCCCAGGATCGCTGTTCAGTAAACCTTCTTTCTATACTCTTCACGTGGTCCGAAAAACTCCTCGTCGGGATGTTTTGACCTTGTTGTGCTCCTTGCTCAATACCGTCGTAAATTCCTCAAAGACCACAAATGTCACGATCGCCAGTATGGCAGGCAATATTCCATATAACCACCTCGTGTTTAAAGGGGAGGACTCAAGAACTGCCCTTGTGGGCATGTGTCTCCAAACTCTTTGCGTCTTGCTTGATTTCCAGGGTGGTCCTGCCCGTGACGCCGCATCTGGAAATGGAGAAACGGCGACCTCCGCGCCGACAAGTAAGACTAACGCATTCCGATATTTCTTGGCGAAACTGGTAGGTTACTGTCCGATCACATGAAAACATTGAGCTAACTCTCTTTAAGCATCGCACGCAAGACTTTGCTTTCATCTTGGACGGTATCATGAATGTTCTAGAACAACAACTAGCCGTTGCGAACAACTTGCTTCCGGGATCCAAGAAGTCGGTACCGTATGTACCGGAGACCAGTACGTTTTCCGTTCGATCAGAGGACATCGGAATATTCAACAAGTTCAGTTATCTTATACTGGAAGATTATCGAGCTGAACAAGGTGGGATTCGTCAGGATTGCCTCGCAATCTCTCATTCAACACCACATAGAAATTCCGGGCATACCTTTTGGGCTCAGATAAAGCCATGGATGTGTTGGCGTATCTTCTGTGCTACGGCCTAGAAATTAAAGACAGACCTCGTACGTCTTCTCCGAAATGTGCTCGCAATAGGCTTGGACTCACCTCGCATCTTAGAGCAGCACGGTCTTTGTCGTGTATTATCCTATATGATCCAGAGCTTGTCGGCGGAGCCTGCATTCGGCAATAAGCTCTCATCTCCCATTAGAGTGTCGATACCTGCCAAATGGGCGGTCCCTGGGACAGCTGCCGATTTTATGATCACAGTGAGTGGCACACAATGCACAATCGTTCATCGACTGAAGCCAACCCAGGCAATATACTCGATGATAGCTACAACTTCCGGCGCGCTTAATTCCTTATACCCCGCCCTTATCATCGCTTTATCAAACGCCGCCCCATACTTCAAGAATCTTTCAGTTGTCTCGTCTACGCGACTCATTCAGATGTTCAAATCATTCTCGAACACCCGCTTCCTCCTTTCTGACGAGAGCCACCCTAGACTTCTCTTTTTCATGTGAGTGTGTAAGTTGCTTACAGTATATAGCCTCATCAACAAATTCAGGCTTGAGGTGTTCAACGCAGTGATATTTCATCATTTATCTGATAATCCCAACTTACTGTACGGGATTCTCACTGCGCACAAAATATTTCAAGACCTTGGCACATTCACTCTGACTCGAGCGCTACGTGAACTCAAGCGCGTTGAGCTTCCCAGAGAAGAACAAGCCAACCAATCAGAACATGAGAAAGGCCCTGCTCATCGAGGGGATGATCTGGAGAGTGGAGACATAGATGCGGAAAAGGCTCGATTGTTGCAGCATCCAGACGACATTGCTGATCGAGCAGCAGAGTCATCTCGTGATTCAAACTTAGCGGACGATGAAGGGTCTGCCATTTCTCGTCCGATCATTTCTCAAAGCTCCGAGGGCGCTCCTAATACCCCGACTTCTGAAAAGGCAAGGGGGAAAATGAAAGAGAGGAGCTCGCTCTCCTTGGAGGACATCGAGAGCACTGAGAGACTGGCCAATGCTGGAATAGGACGAAACGGATTCGTGCCAACTCAAGAATGGGTGAGTCTTTCTGCGGCAACAATATGTTTGAAGTCCTGAACTCCTCGCAGGTGGCCTCCTGGCAGCATGGGTGAGCGTGCCATCTCCATGAGATCTGTTCCCCAAACTAAATAGCTCGCAAAGCCTCCCTCTCGACACCGTGATGTTAGTCATCTCAGAGCTTCTTCCAAAGGTCCAGAATCTACAAGCGGGTCGTCAAAAGGCAAACACCACAGGTGCCATCACTGATTTCTTGCAGAGCGTTACTCTCGTGGACGTCCTTCCTCCGACACCTCCTGTATACCCTCGGAGATTCTTAGTCAGTGTTCCGTTTCATTCAAACTTTCATTTCGCTAATTCATGTGTCCTGCCAGTGGTCGGATGCCTCGATTGTCTGGCTCACCTCATTGATCTGGGGAGAGATCTATGTGCATGGGATGTCACCTCTGGGAATTTGGAACTCGACCAATGTCCGGTTGTTCCTCGTGAAACACACACAGCCGCAGCAACGTCAGATTACGGAGACTGTATCGAGTGTTGTTGGTGGATTGTTTTCTCCTCAGAGGCAGCGGTCAGAACATTCGTAGTTAATGGGGACTCTGAAAGCATTATGTGGACCATTTTCTCACATGTTTATGTTGGTGCGATAGACAGTTCTGTCTGGACACTTTTTTTTTTGGGAATATGTTTCACTCCTTCATGATACAGTTCTGGCCGCTGGGCGTGTTCGTATACGTGAGCTACGATGTGTATCACGGATAATACGGGGGCAAATGTCAAAACCCAAGTGTGCTTATGCGAAGGCAAAGAACTGTCTGCTGAACAGATGCCTAGCACCCAGGACGAACATCATGCCGCCCAGAGACATCGAACCGCCATAGTACATCGCCGGTCGAAACGCCGCTCGCCCGGCGTCACTTCCACCGTACGACTCGAGAATCCAACCGGCTACAGGTGCACCCTGTGACGAACACCACGTAAGTATGCTATACCCTTCATCTCCCATCGCCAAAAAGAAACGCACCATGATGTATCCGACAGACCACGAAGTGACGACCATCGCAAACGCAATCCGAACTTTGGTATCGTACACATATGCCACGACGCTTGGCATCGTGGCGAAGAAACCCCCGTTTCCAAACCCAGTGACCAAGATGAAAATCACGAAAGGAGTGAGCGAGTTGGACTCTGGCCAGATCACCAGCATACTTAGGGCGTTCAAGACGATGGCGACACAGAGACTGCTGAGAGGCCCGACGACGTCACAAAGGGCACCTAGTCCGACACGGCCCATGGCAGATGAGATGTTGAATAATGCGAGGAGAATCGACCCAAGGTTGTTGGAGATGTTGAGTGAGGATGCATAGAGGGGAATGAAGAAAGGGGGGACTAGGAGGGGGAACGTGGCAATGCCTGAGCCCAAAAAGAGTAGCAGGAACTTTGGGTCCTTGAAAAGCGACCTGGGAGGATGTAAGTTCGACTGGGATCAGTATCGTGAAAAGGCGTTACCAATCAACTGTCGCAGTAGCGGGAGGTTGTCTCTCTTTCAATAACATGGCGGTGGGTACAGTGACGACGAGCGTAATTAAGCCCATGATTCGAAAGGTCCACAAAATACCGACTCTGTCGATGAGGAGCTGCATGACAATGCTTTGGGCACAGCCCCCAAGACCACCTCCACCGAAGACTAAACCATTGGCGAGGCCTCGCCTTCGTTTGAACCATTGGGAAGGAAGGGTCCCACAAGCCTAATGAGTGGTTGTCGAGGGATAGACTAAACAAAGGAGACACTTACCAAGAAACAGAGGCTATTCCCGAGACCAAGGATGACCCCGTTTGTAAAGAAGAGTCCGCCAATGGTGCCTGCGCTGAACCCATTCATGAGTTGACCAAACCCAAGCAGAAAACACCCCAGAATGGCTGCATTCCGAGTACCAATCCATCGTATCACCCAAGAATTAGGAATAGCACCAACCGCAACCCAAGAAACGGCCAGGGAACCAACGAAAGCAAGGGTAGAATCTTGTGCAAACTTTGCCTTTACAAGTCCGGCCTGCATGACGCCCCACGAATAAAATCCACCGACGTAAAAAGCACTGTATATTTGAGCAAATAATTGAGTAGCAGTTCAAAGTGGTGGAAGCGCGCATACGTGATCAGGCTACATGCTGAGACGACTACCCATCCATATCCTCCCTCGGGGGTATCCTCGACGGTGGATGGGTCGTTTCGGGGTGTTGACGAATGCTCCTCAGACCTGTTGTGTGCAGATAATGAAACTAGCTCTATTGGCCGTTGTTCGACTTGAATATTCACTGTGACGCTCATCACGAGAGAGGAGTGGGGAGAAGGGGTGATTACGTGGTTGGTGGACAAGACCATCCAAAGGTTTAAGTATCAGTCCCAGCGGGGTCAGATAGATAGACACGAGACTATCAACCCATTCCCTGAAACGGTTGAGGCACGGAAGGGTGACAAACATCGGGCCGTGTATGGGGAATTGTAAGGAAACGTAAGACTCCAGCCTGATGCCTGAACGTTGTGTTGATTTGGCAGGGCCAGGCAGGCTAATCGTCTTTGTGGAAGTCTCTCCAGACTTGTTCTGTTTTCTCCCGGCGTTCTTTGGCAGCTGCACGATTGCGACTCGAACGCTCACGGGCCTGTACAGAAACGTCAATGCGAACATTTAAATGTGCAACTGGCTATATACAGACCTCTTTTCCGAGACACTTGATGAGCTCTGACTTTTCCGAGTTGCATCCACCAGTCAAGCGTTTCCAACTGCTGGTATGACAAGCCTCGAGTGCCTCGATGAACTCTTGGCAGACTGGCCTGTTTGTCAGTTTATTTATTCGGTGACTCCCAGGACTAAGTACAGACCATCACGTTTATGAGACAGCTGAGGATGCATTTGGAAGTTGGTTGGTTCATGAAATAAATTCTGAACAAATCTGAACGTTTGGGAGTTCAACCGGCCCGGACGGTGACCGTGAGAGAGAGATTATTGAGATTTATTATATCGTCATCTTTCTTTCTCGTCTTCATCCACCAACCATGTCCAAGTTCACCCCAGATCCAACTGACCAGAACTGCGTCGCGACTATCCGCACCCTTGCCGCCGATGTCGTCGGTAAGGCCAACTCTGGCCATCCTGGTATGCACTCTCCCGGTCCTCCATCTCATCCATTGCCCGATAACGATCCACATCAGGCGCTCCTATGGGTATGGCACCCGTCGCACACGTTCTCTTCACGAGGTAAATAAGTGCTCGTTGATCTCTCTGAGCTACTTTCCTCACAGGAGTATCTCAGGTTCTTCAACGCGAACCCAAAGAACTCAAAGTGGTTCAATCGCGACCGATTTGTTCTATCCAACGGGTACGCCAGTTATTGCATATTTTTCACCGCATCTCATGTCCTCTAGACACGCGTAGGTTCACTTCGATGGAGCAGCGGCACGATCTTGATCTGGAGTTGACTACAGATGTGCTTTGCAATATATCTTGTTGCACCTTCTTGGCTACAAGCTGTCCATGGACGACCTAAAGGCGTTCAGGCAGCTTGATTCATTGACTCCTGGTCACCCAGAAACTCACCACACTGATGGTAGTACAACTTACTGTTACCCCTATCTCTCGTACCCTGAAATGGCTTGTTCTAGGTATCGAGGTCACCACGGGGCCCCTCGGCCAAGGTTTTGCCAATGGTGTTGGTCTTGCAATGGCCCAGGCTCACCTCGGCGCCGTGTACAACCGCGATGGCTTCAACCTCATCAACAACTACACTTATGGTACGCTCCCTTTCCTTGCTGTTTCATCGACTGCCAACAATTTGCGACAGTCTTCACCGGAGATGGCTGTCTCATGGAAGGTGTCGCGTCCGAGGCTGCATCACTCGCCGGTCACCTGCAGCTAGGCAACCTCATCGTCGTGCGTACATTTCTCATGCGTGAGACACGTTCAGTCGTCTCACCAACACTCTTAGATCTACGACGACAACCGTGAGTAAGTTTCCCTTATAGCATGATGCATTCCACCGAGTTTCACTTGCAAAGATATCTCCATCGACGGTGATACCGCTGTCGCATTCACCGAGAACGTCGAGCAACGCTTCTTGTCGTACGGGTGGCAAGTGCTTCACGTCGACGATGGTGACCAGTGAGATATAATCACCTTGCTCCCACTTCTTTTTACTAATAAGTCAACACAGTGATCTCTCCAGAATTTACGACGCCATTGCGGCCGCTCGCCTTGAGGAGTCGAAGCCCACTATCATCCGGCTCCGAACGACAATTGGCTATGGTTCCAAGCAACAGGGTACCCATGGTGTTCACGGTTCTCGTACGTACTTTCTTCATTTTGAGATTTCCCTTTCCCTTACCGGCACTTTATCTCAGCTCTCAAGGCCGACGACATCCAAGCTCTCAAGGCCAAAGTCGGTTTCCCAACTGACCAAACTTTCTATGTTCCCAAGGAGACCTATGACACGTACGGGGCAGCCGCCCTTCGTGGTGCCCAGCTCGAGTCTGCTTGGACAACCCTCCTCTCGGAGTATGCGAAGTCTTATCCCAAAGAACACGCAGAGCTCTCGCGTCGGATTGCCGGAAAACTTCCGGAAGGATGGGAGAAAACCCTCCCGATTTACAAGCCTACCGACCTGGCGCAGGCGTCCCGAAAGCTCTCCGAGATTGTTCTGACTGCTATTACACCCGCACTCCCAGACCTCATCGGAGGCTCGGCAGATTTGACCGGCAGTAATTTGACCAAGGTCAAGGGAACTGTTGACTTCCAGCCTCCCAGCACAGGCTTGGGCAATTACGCTGGAACGTACATCCGTTACGGTGTTCGTGAACATGGTATGGGCGCCATTGCCAACGGGCTGGCGGCGTACGGTGGTATCATCCCATTCGTCGCAACTTTCCTGGTGCGTATGGCTGTGTCATGTTTTTGTCGATGTCTCATTTCAACGCAGAACTTCGTGTCATACGCTGCTGGTGCTGTGCGGTTGTCGGCTCTCAGCAAGCACCAGGTCATCTGGGTTGGTGAGTGCTGTAACCCGTTTGGCCTCTCGACCGTCCACTTATTTGCCCATCTACTACAGCCACTCACGATTCCATTGGTCTCGGTGAGGACGGTCCTACCCACCAGCCTATCGAAACTGCTGTCCACCTCCGTGCCATTCCCAACCTTGACTTCTGGCGCCCTGCAGACGGAAATGAGACTTCTGCGTCCTACCTAGTAGCGATTGAGAGCAAGGAGACCCCTTCGGTTCTGTCTCTTTCCCGACAGAACCTTCCCAACCTCGAGGGATCCTCGATCGAACGTGCTGCACGTGGTGGATACGTGCTGTATGAAGTGGAGAACGAGGACCTGACCATTGTCAGCAGCGGAAGCGAAGTTTCCATCGCTCTGGAGGCTGCAAGCAAGCTCAAGGCAGAGGGCCTCAAAGTCCGTATCGTGAGCTTGCCGTGCTGGTCGGTGTTCGACAGGCAAGACAAGGAATACAGGCTGAGTGTGTTGAGGAGCGGTGCTCCGATTTTGTCATTGGAAGCATTGTCCACTGTTGGATGGCAGAAGTACAGCCACGAGGTGTGTAATCGGCTCTATTGAGGCATTGGTTGGTATTTACGACGTCCTCAGCAATATGGCTTACCGGCATGGGGAGCGTCTGGCCCGTACCAGAAGGTGTACGAGAAGTTCGGAATCACTGGCACAAGTACGTTCTTTTTGTTGCTTCACGAAGCACACGCTAACGGTCGTGACTTAGACATTGCGGCTGTCGGCAAGAAAGTCATTTCGTTCTACAAGCAAAAGGGCGGGGAAGTTATCTCGCCTTTGGTCAAAGCGTTGTGAATCAACCAAAAATGCCGAAGGGAAGACATGTTGGTCTCTGAATTCGAAAGCCAAGTCGGGCATGCAGTGTAACAGTCGTGTAATCATCAATAGACCGTGAAGTTTACTGCCTCTGAACGTGGAGTGAAAGATTGGAGCGTTATGGAGGCATTACGCATGGAATATCGCTAGTCGCCGGCGGCGGTCTACATGAAAACAAAGCAAGTCTATTTTCGCTGGATGGTCATGTTATCCCAAGCAGTTCTCTCCTCGTCTTCTTTGAGGACAGCCTCGATGTGTGGCTTGAGGTAGCGGACGTCCTGTGGAACGAGAGTTCAGATGGATAGCGACTGAGCAGTTGATGTATTGCGTACGTCTTTTGCGGAAACCCACTGTTCCTTGGGGAGAGGTTTGTGGGTGAGACTGGCATGCAGCGAGAGCTTCATGCGGTATGCGCGGTCGTATGCCTCACGCGGGGTCAAACGACCCAGTGCCTGTTCGCAGTTAAGAAGCGTTCCACGGGTCGACGAGTCGTATGAACACGTACCCTCTGTACCTCGGGCAACTCCTCCATCTCTGATCGTCCCCGAATAAGTCGTTTATAAGCCTAAGAGAGGATCACGTACGAAGGTCGTCGTATTTGAGACCCATTTGACGGTAACCCATCACGTCTGCATACCAGTGAGCGACTGGGGTGATGAGCTTCTTGAGAGAGCGGGAGGAGCGAATGCAAGGTGCAAGGGATGGCCCGAGCGCGTTCATGGTCAAAGTCGAGTCTTTGCAAAACCGAGCAAACTTGGCGGAACCACTCGGGAACTTGTTTAACTATGTTTGTTCTAGTATAAATAAAAGATATTTTTGATAACTATTTTTGTGATAAGATCAAATGAATTAAAAGGCAGATCGACCGCGATCTTTCTTTCCTGCAGATACCTCTCAGATCTTCAATCAGCAATGGCACCAAACATCTCAGAACGCACATACATCATGGTCAAGGTATTCCCTTCTCCTCCTCCAACTCCCAAATCCTCTTGACCCGATCTCTCCAACAGCCTGACGGTGTCGACCGCGGTCTCGTCGGCGAGATCCTCACCCGATTCGAGAAACGCGGTTTCAAGCTCATCGCTGCCAAGCTCGCCCTCCCTACCAAGGACCACCTCGAGAAGCGTATGCGTCCCACTCCATCCGTCGCCCGACTGCCTGACCACACCATCTAGACTACGCCGATCTCAGCGACAAGGCCTTCTTCCCCGGCTTGATCAAATACATGCAGAGCGGCCCCGTGTTTTGCATGGTCTTTGAGGGTCTCGATGCCGTCAAGACCGGTCGTGCCATGCTCGGTGCTACCAACCCTCTCGCTTCTCAGCCTGGTGCGTAAACACGTTCCTTGACGGAATCGGGCGTCGCTGAAATGTGGATGACTAGGAACTATCCGTGGCGACTACGCCCTCGCAGTCGGCCGCAACATCTGCCATGGTTCCGACTCTGTCGAGAGTGCTGAGAAGGAGATCGCTCTGTACGTTTGATCTGCTTCGTTTAATCGCCTAGTCACTCATCGTGCACTCCAGGTGGTTCCCTGATGGTACCCTCCAGTACAAGCTCACCCAGGCGCCTATGATCTACGAGTAAACGGATAGATGCAGTTAAAAGGGACTTGTATCATAGATGGTGTGTTCAAATCCAATACGTCCTACACAAAACCATATACACGAGTGTCCCACTCTCACACGGCGGCGAACAAAAAGAAATAAGATTAATTTGTCGAACATCCAAGCGCAGAGAAAACCAATGCGAATCTGTGATAGAGAGCGCTGGTATGCAATGAAGAATGAGGGTATGCTGCAAGCGTATGTATGAAATGATGACAAAAGACCTCTCAAAGCCCCGTCGCGTCGCGGTTTGGGCAACGCTGATCTATGCGCGACAGTTTGGGCTGTCATCACACCGATCAGGGTTCAGCCAGCTATCCAAGCGACAACGCGTTCTCCGCAGCGACGCGCCCCAACTGACTGGATCACCTTGCACCGGGCGTGATCGTAAAATTTCACGAAGTGAGCGTAATTGTAGCTCGTCCTTGTTACGTCCCACAGGCGAGAACGGCTGCCAGATCCTTCTCTCCTGCTGCGGCTAACTGACGTGAACGTGCCTTGAGACGAACTGGCACACGAACGACCCAGTCAGAATAAAACTCAAACAAGGATGTCAACGAAACGCGACACTCACGATTACGGTCGAGACTGAGCAGTACGACCTTGACGGCAGCACTCGTGTCCCGTGTCCCCGTACCCTTGAGAAGCGCCGATCGATCGACCCAATGCTCGTCTTGCCATATGGCAGCCTTAAGGATGAGATCGTCCATAGAACGATCCCAGGATTCTTCGTCGGAGAACTCGACCTGTTCGGTGCGCACGTTGAGGGACGCAAGGTAGTTCCCTTTCGAGGTCTGGACTTTGAGAGATATTGCGTGCGAGCGGATATGAGAGGTGATGTAGGCCACAGCTTCTTGAGCTGCTTCGCCAAGTTTAGACGTGTTGGAGGAGAGACCGTCCAATTCCATGATGACCGGGACGGGGATGACAACAGTCCACCGAAGAGACTCGATGATTGATGCGACGATTGACAATGACGACAGCAGAATGTTGGTATCGGGCACGAGAATCGTGTAACCAGGTACGACGTTCAATGTAGGGCCAGAGGCGACTGGACGCCGCGATTGGCGTTTCGAGCGATGTATCGATGAAGGAGGTAGTCGCTGAGCAGATGCGAGCAAACCTCTGAGATAACGTCGCCGTGCCTGTAGAATAATGAGCAAACATCCAAAAGAGACAGGGAGAACGATTACCTTCAACGCCTTGACCTCCTCCGAGTCCTCGTCGTCATCTTCACTCTCCTCTGACGATGCGTCGACTTCCGCGTCCTCGACGTCGACGTCCATCGCATCGTCAGTCCACCTCCCCCCGCGACGACGAAGCTCCTCCTGTTCTCGTTCATGACGATCCTCATCCCTCCATCTCCGCACTTTCGCCTCGAGCGTCCCATCAACCTTCCATTCGCGCGTTCCCTCCACCCACGTAAACCCATCAACGAGTCCCGCCAAATTAATCGCGCTCCTTGAAGTCCTTATCCACCGTCTCGCCGTCTCGCTCTTCATCTCACCTCCACGCTCGTCCTCGTCGTCCTCGTCCTCGATGATCCCGTCAGTGAGCTGGCCACCCTCCTCGACGTCCAATACTTCGATTTCCACACGACGATCTTCACCGCTCTTCCAGTAACCGCGCTCGAAGACCTTGCGGCCGACCCATTCCATCCCGCGCATGCACCAGTCCTCGGGAAGGGGTGGTGCGCAGCCGCTCGTGAGCATCGCCCAGCGTTCCGTATCAGCAGGGGCAGGAAGGTGCAGCCCTTGAGAGCTAAGGATGTGCTTCGGCAGAGAGCCCAGGAACATCGTCAGATCCTCCCATGGGATAAACCTCTCGAGAATCGCGAGTGTCTCGGAATGCTTGCAGACAGTGGCGAGGAATGTGAGAAACACAGAAAGATAGGGATTCAGCGTAGATTTAGCGAACGGCGAAGCTTTGCGGGTCGGGTTGCGGAGCACGAAGGAGAGCATGGAGAACGAGAGCTCCATCGCGTACTTGAATGTCTGCGGGAGCTCAATGGGCAACGCGCTGTCCGACGAGACGGGGGAGTGTTGCGTCGGCGGAAGCTCGGACTTGCCTTCGTCGTCCACATCCATCTGCTTCTCTTCTCCATCTTCCTCATGAGGGGCAGGCACTGGGACGTTCCGCTTCGCGACGACACGAACGGGACCTGCGGAAGAAGCATCACGGGTACCCGTCGCTCCGATCTTGCGTAGGACGCCGCCGGGTCGGCCATATTCCATGATAGCACCTATATTGGTGACAGCCATCATAACCCACTCTCGTTCTTCGGCACCTTCGATCTCGAGTCGCTCGAGCAAACGTGAAACCGTGGGGGTGAAGTCGTCAAGCTCGATGTTGGTGAAGAGCATCCCGTGCAGGAGGACAAACAACTCTGGGACGCGCGCGTCGGGCTGAGATCTCCGCGACTGCGCTGTCGACGACCAAATCGGAAGAACCGATTCGCGGGACGTCGAGAACGGATGAAGGGTTGTCATACTACGAAGCAGTCAGTATGTGTTGGGCTGAATAAGGGTGTACGCGAACCTTTTCACAAAGTGATATACTGCTCTCAATTCTTCGGTTTCAACCTCGCGACTGAGCAGCCCGAGATGGTGATGCAGCTTGCCGGTGCCCGGTGTATCTGCAATCCCCTGCGCGTACCAGTCCTTGGCAATCGATCGCCAACGCTCCTTTTCGGGTTCGACCTCCATCATTCGCGCAGCAACGATACCGATACTAGGCGTCGGCGAGTCGTCGATACGGGCTGCCGGTCGATACGACGACGATTTTACGCTCATTTGGGATTTGCTCTTCTCGGCACTACTCGAGTCGTCTCCCGATACGGCGTTCGCCTGCGAAACTGCGTCTGTCGTTAGGGCATTACCGGAGAGGAGGCTATTGGTGACCATTGCAGCGACGGCCATACGATAACGAGCGAGGTCGCCGAGCGCCTCTAACCAGCCGGCACGGAATGTTTTCAGTATCGGTTCCTCGAGCAGACCGGTGTAGAACGTATATGCGAAGTAAATGAAATCTTGTAGGTGCTCGAGCGCGAGAGGCGACGAAAACGAGGCGCGACGAAGCGCCTCGAGCAGCTTATGGAAAGCATGCGTCCAGAGCCTAATGATGATGTTATACTTGGTGGGGATAACCCGCAATGAGGCGGGGACAGATGGGGCGAGCGAGATCTCCATCAAATTATGCATCATTTCAGCGAGTCTAGACATCAAATCCTAAATTGAGCGTGCGTAATGCGGCAGAGACAGGTACATATGGGCTTACCGTTTGTGATCAGATATGAGTTTGAGCCATTTCTGTTGCTCGAGGTCTTCGTCGGACTCGCGAGTGCGACCGTGTAAGAGGACACGGCTCTCCTCGGCATCGTCGATATCTTCGTTGAGGATTTTTGATTCGAGGGTGGAAATACTACGGTAGAGCTTTTTCAGCTGAACCGCGAATGCGTTATTCCCGGGTTCCTCGCGAGGTTTTCCCTCAAAGAGAGCAGAGGAGGCGGAAGAATTGTCGGTGGTGCCAGAGGATAACGTAAAGTTCGATGAAGTGATGGAGTGGGCGTACGACGATGTAGATGACGCGGAGACGTAATCCCCTGTGCTCTTGGTGGGCTGGCTCTGTGGTTTTTGACCTACCGATGGTCTCGCGAGTACCGAGAAACGGACCGGGTCGTCTTTGCGGTGGTCGAACAGTCTCTGGTGCGCTGGTGGGTCCCGGTGATGAGAAGGAGGTTGGCTGCGAGGGAGATATGAGCTCGAGGTAGCGTCAGATACGGGTTCTGGATCGACTGGTCTTCGCATGGGTATTGGATCTGTGTCTGGATTATACAGCTTGTTGTGTTGCGAGTGCTGTTTAGACTGTTGGTTCGAACGATGAGGGGACGATATCTTCAAGCGTCGAGAGAATTCTTCGTGGTCAGCTTCTGGCCGAGGCATGAGGACTGGGGGGGGTGGGTGTTTGCGTGGAGAGGAAGCGACGGGGGAGGTACGCTGTTGAACGGGTGAGGAGGGATGCTGGGGGGGAGGACGGGAAGAGGAAGGGGAAGGGGGGGGACGCTCTGTGCGTTCACGAGGACGGGATGCGCTGGAGAGAGAGGGTGAGTGGAGGATGTGTGGATAGAGCGAGGACGTACATTGCGTTTCTTCTCTGGAAAGCAATCATCCTCTCAGCTATGTCAGTTGGCTGAGCCTTTGGGTGAGAAAGATCTCTTTGTTCTCTCCTTCTCTGTTTGTTTTCCATCTGGTCAAAGAGATGCGAGTCAACTAACTTTTCTGCGCATTTTCGACGAATCCGCAGTCACTTGCTGCGCCGATCGAGATCACCCTTATTCGGTAATTGTCACATTCACGTAGTATCATGTCACATCATCACAGTTACCCTTATTCAGTTACCCCGCATTTTACAACTCCCACCTTACCACGAATGATGTCCTCCGCTCACGATAATGCTGCGCATCTTGGTCAGTACAACTCAATCAGCTTCTCCGTTTACTCACTCGCTTCCGGTGCAGAAACTAGACGCATCCGATGCGAGCCAGGTTACAACTCCGCGCATCTCGTCAGGCCGTCCAATTCGTCCAAGTGGGTTCATGTTCGACCACTTCTCCAACAAGTGCGGCTGTTTGTCCAAGTACGCTGCAGTCATCCTGTCGAGACCTTCAGTAGATCATTATACACCAACTTGTCTCGACCCACTGTGTGTAAATGTGCCCAGGAGAAAGCGAGTTTACTCGGATGTTCTTCACGCCGAGCTCGCAGGCCATGCTGCGCGCCATTTGCAACACGGCCGACTTGGAAGTGTTGTACGAAACCCACGCATGATCCTGCGCCGCACAGTCAACCCCTATACACGTCGATGGACTGTCACACCGACTCACCCTGTTAGTAATACTGCCAGACATCGACGCAATCAAGATGATGCTTCCACCACGGCCGAACCGTGCCATCTGTCGACCAGCTGCCTGTGCGGTGAACAGCACCCCAGTCGTATTCACCTCAAGAACCTACAGTCCAACCATCAGCGAACCGTACACACGTCATCGTCGATGACCACTCACGTCTCTGAACTGTTGCGCAGGGTACTCCAAGCAATCCGTGTGTGCCTTCAAGATCCCAGCAGCAGCAATGCAAAAATCAAATCGCTGTTCCTTATCACCAATCTCTTCCACCTTCTTCCACAACGCCTCCTGATCCCTCACATCGGCACTAAAGTACTCCAATCGCGAATTGTTGCCCAACTTGCTCACGTACTCCTCAGAGGCTTTGAACTCTTCAGAGGGCTCTGCAGGGAGATCGAAACAGTACACCACCCGTGCACCTGCCTCAGCGAGTCCGATCGCCATCTCGAGTCCGAGACCTCTGTTACCACCCGATACCAGTCCAACACGATCCGTGAGCGCAAACTCATCAAAGATCTTGGGACGGGGGGTGATGGATGGATTAGCTTTAGCCTCGAGGGCAGCCTGGATACCCAAGGGAGCGATAGGGGAGACGGTTTGCGGTTTCCTACCCCAGGTAATTAAGTCTCGCTCAAAGGTATAGATTTACTAGTAGGCTGTACTTACTGCGATGCCATTTTGAACCGACAGTGGAGGTAAGAATCAAGAGATGGGGAACAGCGTCACCTGAGAGTCAATCAAATACTCCCCAGAACACCCCCCTATTGACACCCTCTTCATGATCTCCCTGATAATGCGCGGGGGACCATGTCCCGTGGTACGCTCAGCTGACCAGGTTTCCGGAAGCCGGATCCTAGGAATAGCTACCTTCCTCTCTTGTTGGGGGACTAAGAAGAGTCAAATGCAAACGTAATTGCATCGATTGTCATAGCCATAGCCTGATCATCTACTGGTCTAGCTCGAAATGAAGGTACTATCATGATCTCTATTTACTCGTGCGAACACTTCATGTGTACTGTCACGGTCCTATTACATGTGCAATGCGATTCTCGACCATCATAAACACCCACAATGAATCATTTTAGACTCACTCCTTTGACACTCCAACTAGCCACGGCGTGATCCATGCATTCAACCGGCGAAGGAGACCTGCTCCGTAACGCGTCGGCAATCCTTCCCCGCTCCACTTGTCCACCATTTTTACGATTCTGGCCGAGTCGTCCAGATCGAGTTCGATGACAGACTCGATTTTCTAAGGCAGGTACGCGAGATTCAGCTTTTCATGGAAAGCATGGGTAAGAGAACGAACGCACCTGCGTCTTCTCGATGTATCGCACCGTATACTCTTGTACCTGACTATACACCAACCGGCGAGGCATGGATAGGATGACCTTCCTCGAGATCAGTCGAGAGTCGGAGAACAACCAAGGCTTTAGCTCGGATGAGCCAACATATGACGCTCTGTTCACAGCATTAAACGCACCATCGCACACCACTGACGACGATGAGGCTCGATCATTCATTCATTCAAACATGAACGAAGCACTAACCTGCGCTTCATACTGATTTCGACCTACCGCTCTCACGAGAGGGTCCTTAGCGGTTGCGGTCAGTGCACTGTCCGATTTACCGAGAACGCCAAGTAACACACCTCGAAAATCGCGTCGGGATGCCATCTCTTGTCAAAGACCCTCTTGGTCGGTCTGCAACAATACAGCTCACTCAGGTCGTCCATAATGCTCTCTTGCTCGGGGTCGTCCTTTTTCAGCTTGAACGGTTGAGTCGCATGACGATTCTTTAGTTCTTGCATGATGGAACTACTACGAGCGGGGAAGAGTTTGGAGGAACTGTCCTTGGAATGCTCGAGAGTTTTTAAATATATAGCGATGACGCAGAATTACCCCCTATCTCGTCGACAATGTCTACCTCGCTCACTTTGTCCTACCACTGCCAGTTGCTACTAACTGGGAGTTTATTCTACTAGAGGCCTTGTCAAGATAACCAAATTGTGGATTAGGGCTTACGCGTACGTATCACGTTATAACTGTGGAGAATAAACTTCTTCGTCGTCGGACCGTTACAGTACTATCATAACGCTAGGGCCGGGCGTGATGCTACCTGAGGGCCTCGGTCAGCCCTTACCGTTGTTGAATGTTTCACCGGCAGCTCACAGCTCAAGATGAACCACCTTCACCTTGTCCTCGGGGCCTCGGGTGATATGTCGAGGCTGAGGATTACGCCAGAGGCCGATGACAATCGTGTTTTGGCGAATGGGAACCTAGTGACCCTGTCCTTATCAGTAGTACCGCGCGAGTTTGACCCTCGAGCTGTCTCGTCGATCCAGTCAACACAGACGTGCACGTATTTTCATAGCCCGTGTCTTGCGAGATACATTCCGTGAACCCATCGTACAAACCAAAAACCAAAGACCCATAAAAGCCAAAGTGTGCCCTGTTCATCAAAAAATCTACCAAGCCGTATATCCTCCATCGACGATGATGCTGTATTCGATAGGTCAACAGAGAGAACAAGACAACCCGAAAACGGATACTCAACTCGCTACCAGTGCAAAAGCTGGACGCATCCGATGCGAGCCACGTCACTACTCCTCTTAGTTCATCAGGCCTTCCCAACCTCTGCAAAGGTTTCATGGAGGACCACTTTTCCAACAAATGGGGGTTTGCTTCGATACTTCTATTGGTCATCCTTGAATCGCCGCGGGAACCTCAGCCAATCAGAAGATAAATGACTTGAACGCCCATGCGTACCTCGTTCGAATGTAACCAGGCGAGATGGAGTTGACCCGAATCCTCTTCGCACCTAGTTCACATGCCATACTCCTTGCCATTTGCAGCACAGCAGACTTGCTCGTGTTGTACGAGATCCATGCGTGATCCTGTCGGCCCCGGGCTGTGAATATCGTGAACTAGCTTGAAACGTGCGTTTGAACCCTGACCTTGTTGGTAACGCTCCCGCTCATGGAGGCGATCAAAATGATGCTTCCGGGCGTGCCAAATCTGGCCATCTGTCTTCCTCCAGCCTGCGCAGTATACAACACCCCATTGGTGTTGACTTCCATGACCTATTGAAGTGTTTCAGTCAGTGACAACAACAATGAATGAAAAACACAACCGACCTCGTTGAATTCCTCTTCAGGGTATTCAAGACAATCAATATGATTTCTGTGTATCCCCGCATTCGCAACACACACATCCATTCTCCCCTCCTTATTCCCAATCTCCTCTCCAATCTCCCACATCCGTTTCTGATTCCTCACATCCGCACAAATATACTCCAGTCTCGCACCATTCCCGAGCCGTTCAATAAAATCACGTGACGCGATCCACTCATCGCCAGGTTGAGAGGGTATGTCAATGCAATACACCGCTCGAGACCCAGCTTCGGCGAGTGCGATCGCCATTTCGAGACCAATGCCTCGATTACCACCACTAACGAGGGCTACGCGATCTTTCAGCGAGAATTCGTCAAAGATCTTGGGGCGAGGGGCAGATGCGGGATTGGATGCGGTTTTCATGGCGGCTTCGACACCGAGGGGACCGATAGGGGATGGGACTTGGTGCTTGGAAGAGCTATCTTGGTGTCGTGCGTGGTTCGAAGTGAAGGTACGGAAAGAGGTCGCCGTCGCGGGCTTTCCTACGGCTCTGAACCCACCCTTTATCCCACCACGAGAGGTAAGGAGTACTCGGGTTGCCACAGGATGCATTCGTTCGATTCGAGGGGATGTGATACGCGTGGAATGAACCTCAGTGAGACCTCAAGCTGGGATTTTTATACTTGACACCCTGCGGGAATTGGGCGACGCACGGTGATCATGGGGCACGACACATGACCACCGCATCAGCTGCTCGCCTCCGTCGATTACGATAACATGTTCTGCTAACGGCGTCCAGGATTCACCGTCGGGACGGATTTATGCGTTATATTACAATTGGATTACCTGGAAAACGAGTGGGTCACGAAGGGATGTTGATTCTTCAAGTTAAGCTAGAAACATACTTCATTGAGAAGCTTTTGGATCAATGTGTAAGACCCGTTGCACCGAAATTTCGGTGTGGCACAGAAGGCGGCGGGTGCACGACGAATTAGCGCAGTGCGACTCGAGAAAAGGAAAGTGGGGAACAGAGCGTGCGTTAATGCGTCTGGTCGAATCTAGAGCTGGGCTCGGAAGTCAGAGAATACTCCCGGGTGAGCGTTGCTTCGTAACGCCCTGTTCGAATATGTGCTCACCGTCCATAAGTGTGCAGGAGTGAATCGTCAAACGATAAGTAACATAGAAACAATCCTGAATAATTGTTGGACGCGTGAACTCTAGTCGGACTCGGGGTGAGATGAACCAATACGTACTGGTTCGTCAAGGGCGATCGACATTCCCAAGAAATAACCTGTGAGTTCGCTGCGGGAGACGTCTCAATATGAGCAAGGACGCGGTAACAACAGAGTCCATTCAAGCTCGCCAGATCTAAACACTTTGCACGGAGTTATCGTCCAATTCCGCGATAGGCCGGCAGGGATAGCTTCGCGGGATAGCCGTCACTTGTGGTCTCACGCAACCTTCGCCCAGGGTTCGGACCGTTTGGCGTTCAACTTTGTCCCCCTGATTTGCATACGGTGAGTGAGCAGGATGCATTCGCCAGGCATTGAAAGCCTTGAGCGAGCAGGAGGTCTTCGGAGATCCGTTGTTCATCTAGAACTGACATACTCGTAGAGCGATGAGCGCTATCCCTTTCTTCTAGATGTAGGCCCTACAGTTGATCATTGGGTAATATGCCAGACGTCGTGCTCGAAACTTGTCGTGGTGAATAGTTCGCAGGGGCGCGGGGCTACAACGCTATTCACATACCGCAAACTATTCTTCAAGTTAAAAGCTAAGACGAGAGAAAAGCTGGGCCAGGGCGCCGCTTGGTTGAGGTGAGATGCGCTTGCTGATATTGCGTACCCTCTGGATATTACAAGTAGCTCTTCTAGCGGGCTAGTATCCACCAAACCAAGCAGAAATAGTGCGGATATGTAACATTGAGTCATCGCGATATGTGGTGTCCTGCTGCGCATCTAACCACCGTTGGTATTCCCTTGCCACAGGCCATAAGTCTTGCCGGGTGTTGTTTGCCAAAGCCGGATGGTGCCTGCGGAACCGCGTTAAATTTGAATAGATAGGAGAAGATGGAGACCCACCGTCCTCTGAAATGGTTGTAGGGGTAACGTTAATCACGATCAGATATGATGCTGGCTGTCAAGTTCGTGATATCACGCACCACTACCACTGGCATAAAGTTCGCCATCTGGGCTGAACTCAACGCAATGCACGGGACCGTGATGCCCTTTCAGGACCTCCCTTTCTTCACCATCCATTCCGTGTATTCGAACCCATTCGTCGACAAGACTTCCCGTGACAAAGCGATCTTTTAGAATAGGGTGGATGGAGGCAGAAGAAGGCGTATACGGTAGGCTCAAACTGTGAGTTTGGGCGGTGCCCGGCAAGGCAGGCATGAATGCCACAGTCTTGCCTGATGTGACGACGAGCCGATTTGTTTGTGTGGAGAATTCCATCGAAGTGATGGGGTTTGGAAAAGCAAGTGAGGTCGTGAGCTTTCGAGTCCGTAGATCCCACCATCTAGGTACCATCAATACAGTGGAATTAGAGTGTTGGGGGAAATGCGCACTTGATGACACCATCCTCGCCGGCTGACACGCCGGTATGGTCCCCGACCCAGACCACACTCTTGACGGTACCCTCATGTGATGTCGAACCAGGCTCGCCAAGGAGTTCTGCTTCTGCATCAGGTCTGCTGAGATCAAAGATGCGCACTTTCTTCTCTTGACCGCCGGTTAGTATGTGAGAGGCTGGGGCGGAAATTGCGACCGTCCGAACGATGTGATTGTGGGGGAAGGAGTGAAGCGGGTTGCCGGAGTAAGTGTCCCAGATCTTGCTATCGGAAGATGAACGGGGAGGTATGAGTTGTGAAGCACGTTTTCAGGCCGATGTAACCTTACGCAGTAAAATCAGCGCTCCCTGATACCGCTCTGGAGCCGTCCGGTGAGAGTTTTGTACACCAGACGGCGCCTTTGTGACCCAAGAAAGTGCCGATCCAGTCGCCAGTCCATTCTCTAAGCATAGGGTTACCATCCTTACAACTTGAGACTAGCAAATAAGTGCTATCCTCGAGGATCGGTGAAAACGAGATGTGAGTAACTGGGCGTGTGTGGCCTGGTGCGACGAGAGGAACAGCTTTCGGCTGGGAAGTCATTAGTCGTAAACAAAAATGAAAAAAAGAGAGAGAGAGAGAGAGAGAAGGGATGAGGGAAGTAAAGACAAGGTTGAGATGACGAGGAAGTGGTATCACCAGCGCTTTGCGCAACTGGCCTTGAGCAAGCCAGCAAAACACGAAAGAGTACGCGTGGTAAATTCGGTAGCTCGGCCCAAAGCAGTGGCATGAACACCTACCCGCGGGAGACTAGACCCGGAACCTCTCTGCTTTTTACCTACATCGGTACCTTGTAGGTTGCTGAAACTCTGATGATAACCATGGAACGGGATTGGCTCCTTCTCCAGCATAACAAAGGGACTCTCAGGCATGAGCACACTCAGGTCACCAGAAGATTGCCAGAATAAACTGCAATTGAACGGCGCAAGGAGTCGTGTTGCAAATGTTATTGTTGTCATTGTCAAGACTCAAGAACTTAGGGCTAGCTGATCATCCCAGCATTACCTTTATTGACAGCTTTGTTCCCCTCATCGCCAAGCTTTGTTCTCCACTACTACTAATACTCGTTCAGGAAGTTGAAGGGATCCTGATACGTACGACCTACGTAGTCCAGGGCAGCGTGGTGCCTGACACTGTAGTGCCTGGCGGCGATGACGAGGAAAATTTTGGTTCAAAGTACATGCAAGCCAGTTTGGGACTGCAGGTCCATCAGACTCCA
>JBBPRJ010000012.1:0-32288 GCA_038092975.1 Chalciporus piperatoides | reverse complement strand
TGAACACCAGGATGAGGCCGACCTTTTTGTGGAATTTAGTCATGGTCATGGCGGTGTCTCGAGTTCTGCAATGAATGGTCTTACCACGACGGAAAGTAAAGGGACCACTGAATTCGTGAGCTGGATTCTCGTGCCCTGCGACCATGCATATGCCACAAGCGCGGAGAAGATCGCCACTGTGAGGACAGGACCGAAGATGCGCGGTATTATCTTTGCAAGACTGTAAATGCGGGCATTGCCAACACGGTGAGCTTCCAACGTACACTGCCTTTCACTCGCAAGACATCAGGCAGCCATGAGTACTGGAATATTGTTAGGACTCGATGCGCAAGGATGGTATAATCAGGAAAAGAAAGCTGACCTTGCGCAAGTGTTGCCTCTTTATCCTGGGTGGCTGTCACGGCCAAGGGATTGAATGGGATCAAATTGTCACTGTTGTAGGATATTGCCTGGCATTACCTTCAGTGAGGAGAGAATGGACTTTGAGTTTTGTCGTGGTTCCATCTTCCAGAGTCTTCCCTAGACCCACTAGAGTCGGATGGACACAGTAGTTAACTTTGCCACGAGTGCCTCTTGTCAAGAGTGGTCATAATACATACTAATAGTATTAATACATGTACACTCGCATTACACACAGAAATACACAGCCACGAAACAGGAGCATTATTTAACGAAGCCTTAAGCTACCGTACAGGGCCACAAGTCAAGAAGAAACTGGCGAAAACGAGTGTGAAAACTTGATATCACTGCTGGGATGACGGGTAGAGCGTTTGGGTCGGGAAGTAGTCGCGGCGAGCAGTCGTTTGGTGCTCGGAAAGGAGGCCTGTGGGGTCGTCGGAGTGAACGTACGAAAGAGGGTACAGTGGTGTGGGTTTAATCACGAGTGGCGCCGCGAGGTATTCGGACGATGATCCTGGCACATCCTGTTCGGAAATCGGAGCTCTTGTAGACATGGTCTCGAAAAGGGACGTGGCGCCGCTAGGAAGAGTCGAGTATGAAACCTCTCTCGAAAGCATCGATCCCGGGTCGCTTTCGGATGAAGACGTGTGGGACTCAGGGGAGCCGAACCTCCGTTCCGAACATAAGGGACTGAACTGATACATCGACAGTGGGTGCTGAAGGCGGATCTCGCCAAAGGCGTTTCGTCGGGGTAGTGGAGCCACGAAAGGAGAGAAAGATACGTCGGAATCTTGAGGCCAGGCCCAGGAGCATTCAAGATCTTGGCTAAGGAGTCGCCTGTCGGAGTGGAAAGAATTAGGTGGGGTATAAAGAACTTGCTCGTCTGGAGAAACCAGGAAATAGTAGGATGTGTCCAGCGAGGGGCAGTTCGCACTATCACGAGGGTTGATCCGATGTGCAGGCTGGAATCCACGAGGGTACCCTGTACGAGACTGATACGATGGAGGTGCCAAGTCCAGTTGTTGGCCAATCACGGGAAGCTTGGAGACAAAACGGTGCGTTGACATCGAGAACGTGGATGTGTTAAAGTGTGGACTTGCTTGGAAAGTTTCGCTGATCGCATCCTTGAACAACGATGGTTCATGGTAGTCGAGGAGGGGATCATCGGAATGGTGCAGATCCCTGTGAGAAAAGCTCTCTTGAGACAGCATGAAGGAAGGGTGACCGTAGTAGTTCGCCGATGGTTCCAGCTTTCTGGGCACACCGCTGACAGACGACGACAAATCTGACTTGTAGGGGAAAATGGAAGGACGATCAAGACTAGTAGCCATGTTGTGAGAATTGTGTGTGGTGACAGCGGGATCGTCGAACTCGCTCTCCGGTGGGCTCGCTCTAGAGGAAAGATTGGTGAGGATGTCTTGAGAGATAGTTGGCCTTGTCTTGATGAGTGCTACTGTGTGATTGTCTGAAAAAGGTTGCGAGACTTCTGAGAAGAGGGCGTGCACTAAGTGTGAAACAATCAGAACTGGATCAGGATGAACGCGACATTGGACAAACTGGCGGGATTGTCCTTGTGTATTCTCTTAAGCCTCTGGAGATGACTGGATACCTGTTTCCTGGACCTATTTTTACCAGTTTTCTCCAGTATGTAGGCCTGGATCAACTGGCAACGTCCGAACGATCTAACTCGGGCGGAGTGAGGGGAACCTCCGGTATCGTCCGTGCGAGTGGATACCCGATAGTATTTGAGACGCCGTTTCCCCATCGGTGGGTACAGCGCAATAGCTACTTACCGCTCGTTACCCTGTGCTATACAACACCAGCGACGTCGGACTAACCTTCCATAAAGGCAGCGTGAACGTCTGCCGGCCATACATCTTCATATCTTGAGTGTTTGGGCTTGATACCGCTCTGGACATTTACGATATCGTCGGAGTGGATCGTCGGTTTGACGTCTTCTTCTGAGGTTTCCATTGGAGTAGAGGTCGTGCAAGGAGAGAGGGAGGAATCGCTGATGCTCACAGTTGAACGCGCGAGATCCTTATATCCCGCGTCGCGATCACATGACCAAAGTCCCAAGGCGCGAAAAACGCGTCGTTTCAGCCACAATTCTCCCCCCCAGTGACCTTGTAAACAAGGGTTGGTATGACTCTTTGTGACTGACGAAGTGATTATACATGGATAGTCGTAGGAAATTATTTAGGCTGCACCTTGCCACCAAGGATCCTGGAGTAACTCCTCCGCCGTTGCTCGGTGCTTCGGATTTAACCGCAGACACCTCTTCATAATACTTGCTGTTGCAAGAACATCTGCCTCCTCCAGCACGTTGTAGTTCCTAAGAGACATGGCAAAAGGGTTATTATGTATGGGCGGATGTGCCTTCAGTTCGCCTGGATTTGTTGCGTAAGTATGCAATAACTGTAACCAAACAGAAAGACAAACAGAAAGGGTCCTTCGGGTTAACAGTGAGGTCGAAGAATTGATCCCCAAACTTGCTTGAGTTCACTTGCTCGCGTGTCATGCGCTCGCGTGTGAAGCAGAGCATTTGCCACAGATGCCCCGTCGGTTCATCGAGCTCGTACTTCGGCGCGGAATAACATTTATATTCGAACAAAGCGCCACCAACGATAAGCTCGAATATCTGAAGATTGATACAGTCAGCGGGTAAACGTACAATACCGGGATACGGCTACGCACCAGGCATCCAAATGCCCAGATATCAACCGAATTATCCCATGGGCCCTGAAGAATGATTTCCGGGGCACGAAGGGAGTCGGCCATGATCTCATCGGTAGTGTGAGAGGCTGAACGTTGCGCTATAGGATGGTAGGCGTCAATACTGCCTCACAGTCGGGAAATCAAGCCATTGCTCACCGCTGCCGAAATCTGAAACCATGTAGGTGCGGGTCATAGCCTCAGAGAGCGAAGGAAGAGGGAGTGGTTGAGAGACGGCAGCTTGAACAACACATTCCCAGCTCTCTTCAGGAGGGTGGCGCCGAGCGGGGTTCGTCTTGATGAACCTTGCGATATCGTCCTGTGTGATCGAGCCAGTGTCAAACACGATATTGTCGTGTTTGAGATCCGTGTGCACTATCTGACAGCGGTGCATATGCGCGAGACCCCGCAAGGTATGCAAGAGGATACGCTTAACAAGTGGTAAAGGCAAACCCTTTTTACCAGCGACCTCAACCTGGAGAGATTTAACGTCTCCGCCCATAACATCTGTAACGAGACACAGATGGTCTCCGTCCCGATCCTTTCCAGGATGTGTGAAGGAATCAAGAAGTCGAGGGCAGTGGGTTAGCTCGATGCCAGAGGTTGGTGCCACGCGCTACAGTGCCTCGAGCTCCAAGGTTATACCGCTTGTAATCAGAGTGGTCGAATATCCTTTCAGAGCTTTGATTGCGACGTATCTCTCTTCCCTGCGGAGGCCATGAGTATAAAATGTGTACGACTCTCATGTAAAACATACTTCACATCAAACGCCATCCATACGCTGGAGTTCATGCCCCACCCGAGCTTCCGAACGACCTTGTAGCGCTTATCCGGACCAATTGCATCACCAAATTCGATCCGAATAAAGCCATGACCTTGCTCTGCCGTGACTCCTAATGGCTCTTCAACAAACTCTAGGTCAATGAGTTCGATGCCCTCCGGGGTGACAGAGACATGTTTGTTAGAGGATCGAGGTGGTGCATGCGGGTCCGCAAATACAACTTCAGGATGTAGCATAGTTAGAGATGGGACGGTGGAGTTAGGGCGTAGGTGACGTTGGATGGTGGAGAATGGACCTTGAAGAATTCGAAAGCGGGGTATACAAAGTACGCATTGCAGCATCTGTGAATACAAGTGAGAAGTGAGTCAAAACGAATAGTTGACAAATTGGTAACAAATAATAATTGTGATTACATAAGCAGCACAAACGGCAACGGCATAGTGTGACCACACCGATTCGCAGAACAGATACGGTAGGCTAAGCAACAGGAGCTCAATGTGTTGACCAGCAGCATTGAGAAGATGGAGGGAGCAATAAGAACGACGACAATGATGTACCAATCATGAGGGTACTTCAGCCTCTGCAGCATCAGAGTCTAGTGCACCTTGTACATGAGGCGTTGTCCTTGTCTCCGTATATATTGATTTCCTTGCTCATTCCACCTCTCGACCATTCAAGTGTACAATGTACATTCACTTTTTTAATTCTGGTACTTGTATTCACAGTTTTAATAGACATTCAATTTGTGAATCACAATTCGAGCGAGCGAGCTAGGGGTCGTCGACCCCATCCGATTTAATTTATTTAATTTTTATTTAATTTCCCGGGGACCCGTACACCTATAGGTAGGGTGCCGAAGACATTGACAAGATCTCGTTCGCGTAAGGGTCAAACCAATACCATCACGTAGGACAGACCTGGCGTTGTCTCGACATGTCGGGTGTCTTGCAAGCCACTGAGGCCCTCAGATCAGCCTTGCACAGGAAAGGCGTCGATCGCCAGGTCCAAGATGCATTCAACCATCTCGCTTCGTGTTTGGTGCTCCTGGTATGGGCGTTGACTAGTTGACTTCTCATCCATGTCTTGCTGATCCCCTCCGTAGAATTCGTCGTCTCCCTCCGTTCAGATGATAAACAGACTTCGCTCTGTGCTCCGCCAGCCGCTACTGCCATTATACGGTGCTTGTCTTCTGCCTACATTGCAACTCTCTTCCCATCTCCTTTCTGCGGTCTTGGACAAGTTTTGCGACGCATCCTCCAATTCAAACGAAAAGTTGTGTGAGGCATGGGATGCAACTGCAGAAGTCATCTTGTCCGGAGTGCTTGTAAGACGTTTGCAAAAGAGCCACTGACAGCAACGACTGACGTGGACGCTCCTCACAGGACTTCTTGGAGCAGAAAGACGACAGTGTGTACATCCATTATCTCCCTGGAGATCATACTCACAGTCGCTAGACCATGATGAGTTCGAGGTCGCAACTTGGGAAAGTTTATGTCGTATTATTTGTGATTTTTTCTTTTCGGACTCCTCCCGTGGACTCCCAACACCCAGCATACCCCTCAGCTTATCCGTGCGTGAAACTTTCCTATTTACGATCGCATATATGCGCCGTCGCCTCTTGGTCCCGAACAGTTTGTTTTCAGGCATTCAATACTTTGACGGAAATTGCCATCAGGCAGCCCACTATCCAATCCGCGCTCCGCGACAAGTCGATTTTGGGCGGGTAATCTCTACATTCTTATCGCTATGGGTACCCGGAGCTGAATGTCTGGTCAACAGTGAGCGGCTTGGGGCTGCAATATCCAGAACAAAAGGTCGTCCCACCCCCCGCCGATGATAAGGTCGTTCTTACAACTTTTCTTCACTAGATTACCTACTCGCCGAGGCGTTATTGAACTTGTTTGCTAGACTTCTACCTTCTATCCAAAACACTTCGCAGGGAAAATTCCAAAGAATCAAATATGTGAAAGCGGTTCTGGGCTCCCCAAAGCTGTTCAAATGTAGCCCGGAACTAGTCGATATCGTACAGAAGACATCTGGTACACTCTGGGACGACGTTGCGGCCCAAATTATCGATGCTCTCGCGAGAAGTGACATCACCTAGTCAGTGGGTCAACCAAGGAAACTTTGACAACGCTAAAGAGTCTATTCCAGTCCACAACCGTTTCCCATCGACGAAATCGACGTTTGTGGACGCGTCTTCCTCCAGCCACTCGCGACCGATAGGATTATCATGGATAAACAAGCGTTTCTTGTGAATGTCGTCACTGAAAACGTGGTTACGCTTCACTCGATATTTCTCATCTTATCCTTCTTATACTCATACCGTAATAGGACGATCCCTGCGAGAGCCTACAAGTGCCCTACGCTCACATTCGCACAGTAATCATCGACTATTCCCATGGAGCACTCCCCACAGGCAAAGCGTTGATAACCATCGATCTAACATCTCCCCCGTTAGTTGCTGATAAAGAGATGAAATCACTCAGCGGAAGTCATTTGTATGCAAAGTTTCTGCTGCAAAGTGATTCCATGAGCAGATTCATGGAGGCGCTGCGACGGCGCGGTGTGGTAGGTGCTCTTATTTTCCAGTCGACCCGCCAATTGACCAGTAATAGGGAAAGCTACACTTTGCCAATCCGCCAAAAAAGGCAGTGAAACCGTTCAAGAGCATTTCGCTCGGCTCCGGTGTCAAGTTCGGGGACGATATTTCCTTAGCACCTAGCTCGAGTTTTGAGGATAAAGTCCAGCTCGTCAACCAAGGTGATCTGAGTCATGAGATTGTTTGTCTCTCGTGATTAATCATTTGATTTAGTCTACAATACCAATATCGACGACTCGACGACGTCCGAAGGGCTGCCGGCACCTCAGCATGGAAAGGAGAGATCTGCACTCCTCTCAGACCCGGAGGCTATTACCCAGCCACCCACACTTGGAGAGATTACACCTGCCATTGTGCCCAAAGGAGAATTATCGGTGTCAACCCAGCTTTCTCCTCGCCACCACCACCACGGGGAACTGGCGATGGTCACGAAAGCACCAGACGACAAGGATGCATGCTCTGACATTTCCGAATTCGAACCAGAGATTGATACGAGCAAGAATCGCGCGAGGACTTCCGTTTCTGCCTCCCGTAAACCCAACCCAAAAGGAAAGCAAGGCGCAACCAAGCGCAGGCGGATCGGCGAGTTGGATCGAAAACCAAAGGTTTCCCTCCCGAGAAACGAGAAATCCCCAGAACTTACGTTGAAGCCTCAAGATTCCGCCTGGAGCCTAGTGGAAAACGAGAAACCGTTGCTCCCTTCCGAATTGCCAGATATCGATTGGTCATCCAGCACAAGGGTCGATGTTTCCCCACCCTCATCGGACACTGGCCCCATAGTCGACATGGACGTTTTTGGAACCCAGCCTCCTGTCTCTCTCGACCCCCCAGTTATCCCTAAAAATACACGAAAGGCATTAGGCGCCAAAGACGATACGCTCCGCGACGGAAACGCAACCGACGAATCGGTCAGGAAAGCGCCAGCAGAGTCTATTATCACCGACATAGGAATCGCGGAGCACGCCAGTCACCAAGATAGGAGTCCGCCGCCGAAGATTGCGGGAAGCCGTCGAAAGAGAGAGACGAAGCCCATCACGCTTGAAGCTGAGGGATCCGCTCCTCCCCACAAGAGGATTCGTAGAGCGAAGATGGAGGATAATGACACGATCGAAGAACGATCAGCCCCCATGGATCCCGTTGCTAATACTGTGGTGCCGAGGGCGAAGAGATACTCGAGGAAGAAAGTCAGCGTAGCCACTCCCGTTGTGGATCCACTTGTCTCGGGCTCAGACGACGCCTTGGAGAAAACTATGCCAACCCGAGCTAGCACGCGTAGGTCAGAAAGGATCAAGGAGAAGCGGACCACAGCGACAAGTGGACCTCAGACTAAAACCACGCGTGGCAAGATCAGAAAGGGAAAACAATCAAACGCTCGGCCGTCTCCCACTACTGATACGAACAAGTCAGACGCTGTTTCTTTGCCAGACTCCAGTGATCAGATAAGTCCTGGCACTCCGCCAGTTGACAGTTCGGCCCCCATATCGGCCCCGACGATCATAGAACCCCTTCGCATCGGTGAAGCCATCCAAGGTCGTACGGTGAGCCATCACTAGACTCCCGCAGTCGCATATAACTGCAGTTGAAACGCACTCTCTGATAGCAGGCGAAGACTTGGATCGTTGAGGATGTGGCTCCGATGAACCACGTAGCTCAAGAGATTCCGCAGGTCAGTCCAGTCCCCTGACTGCCAGCTGACGGCTCTGAATTATCCCCGTAGCCTCGCAGCATCCGACCGCATGAAATGAGTGGTCCCAGTGCTAAATTGTCGAGGGCACCCTGGGAGGACTTCGTTCGCCCTGCAGTTTCGAACCCTCAACACGGAGAAGGGTTCCCGATCAATGTTGGAGAGAATACAAATGATACTGATCTCGCGCCTGGCCTCTCCCCCGTTGAGAGCGATGTTCATCCGCCCGAGGATATGATCGAATACTCAGTCTCCCTTAAGGGAAGTGAGGATTCCTCAGAGGTGACTGGTCCGGCTTGGGTTACGAGCTCGAATTCTGACGTGAAATAGCCATTCAGACCTATGGAATCGACACCTCGAAAAGAGGTTGTCACCATTGATCTCACTCTCGACGATTATCCAATCCAGCAAAAGAGAGGTTCACGCAAGGCTTCCGCTGTTCCGGAGGGTTCTAAGGCGAACGTCCGTGCTTCCCTTGACCAGCCTGAATCCACCCCCACAAAGCAGGTCGGCGAGGAGCTTCGAACGATCACCCCCCCACACCAGAACAAACGCCGAAGCGTTACATTTGCATCTCCCATCCATTATATGCTGGACAACGAACTCGAAAGCGAACCACGGGTCAACACGTCGACGCTAGTTATTCCTTCCGGCCAGACGGAAACGCCAAGCAAGGGTTCCGCTACTCCTACTGGTCGCTTACCGTCTCCAGGGAGCGATGTCCTTTCTCCCCTGATAATTCCAACGGCCTTTGAAAACATAAAAAATGAGCCATTCGATCAAGCATTATCTTGGGAGATACCCCCAAAGTCGAAGTCACTCCACGGCAAGCAACGTCTTCCGTACAGCATTCCAAATAACCCAAGCCCACCGAAAACCAAATCCCGTGCAAAAACCATGAGCTCCCCGTCATCCGACGAAGTTGAAATTCAAGATATCGTAGATGTGAGTGATTCTCGGTTCCTCCCATTCCCACGTTTCACCCGGTTTCATAGGTGCTCAATGATATACAAGCGGTAGTTTCTTGTTCGTCAAAAGTGACTCTTGGTATAACTGATCTAATCCTCAGGAAATCATCAAAGGCGTCTCAAATAGATTCGAGAAAGTCAGGAAGGATGTTCGCAAGGGTCGAGACGCACTTGTCCAGCAAGTCTTGGATGAACTGCAGAGCATGGCTATCGACAAGTGAGACGTTTCGCTTGGTTTTCGATGTGCCCTCTAATAGGATCTTCGTAGCGCAAAGTATTTCAATGGGTTAGTTGGCCTCGAGGAAGCCTACCACGAAAATGCCAAGGCTATCACTCGCAGCTGGGAAGACCTGATCGACTGCAACGAAAATATCTTGGTACACTTCCAAAATGTCTTGAAGGAACACGATCAAAACGCGCGAGAGCTACTACCGAAATCCTTGTCAGCACTGAAACCAGTCTTTACCCGTGGTCGCCTGAATGTTTGACGCTTCGATTGGTCGAGACCTTGCTACGTTGTGCATGTATGGGTTGGTGTGCGTTACGTGTGTAATCAGCTGTATTGCCGGTGTTTGTGCTTCCTCGCGCGCATGTTTCTGCTATTTGGAGTCTTCAACTCACCTTGCTGCAACGTCGACGTTAGAATCAAGACTGAGTAGCCCAGCGTCGCGGTGATATCAGATGCTAAGCAAATGGCATCATTCTTTGCAAGTCACATACTGCGCGTGGGTCAGACGACCTTTCTTGGAGCATTCTCCCGACATCACTCGGCTTTCATAGCCCGCCGCGCTCGTTCCGACCCGATATCAATACGACTCTCCAGAAGCTTCATCCCTACTAGGACGTGTTCTCGCTTATCCGAGTCCAGGATGAGCAGCGGAAGCCAAGTTACAACCGGCGATTTTCGTTTGCCCACAGACGTTCAGCCGACTCACTATGATCTCACCATTAAGACAGATCTCAAGAAGGAGACCTTCGAAGGGCTTGTCAAGATCAGGTAAGGGCGTTTGTCTATTCCACTGGTAAACCGCTCCAATACATTTATTAGTTTGGAGGTCAAGCAAGAGACTTCTGCGCTTGCATTCAACGTAGCCGATCTGGAACTATCAGACGTATCACTATACTCCCATGAACTCAAGACACAGCAGATCGATACGGCACGGTCGTTCGATTCTGAGGCAGAGCGGGGCACCCTAAGTTTCCCCACAGCCCTCCCCGCAAACTCCACGGCAACATTATCTATCGCCTTCTCGGGAAACTTGACGGGTTCGATGATGGGGTACTACAAGTCTACGTATGAGGGTGCTGGCGCGAAGAAGTCATACACTCTCACTCAATTTGAGGTATGTTCAGTTCTGTTGCTATGATACTGAGCCCTCCGTCTGAGCGTCGACTTCCAAGCCTACTGCTGCACGGCGCGCATTTCCATGCTGGGACGAGCCACTACTCAAAGCGACGTTCGCAATCACCATGATATCTCGTGAAAATACTGTCAACTTGAGCAACATGTCCGTGGCTTCCGAAGGGATCTACAACCCTAAAGGAGACAAGAGTGATGATGCAGCTCTGGTGAAGCTGTTTTCGACTCTGAGCACCGAGGAGGAAGCACACGATAAATGGAAGATCACCAAGTTCCATACAACTCCTCTCGTGAGTTCGTTAGCCCGGGGGCAGATCTTGAAGACGGATTAACACTGGACGGTAGATGTCGACTTACCTTGTCGCGTATGCCAACGGAGGATTCGTTCATTTGGAGAGCTCATACAAGAGTCCGCTGACGGGAAAGACCCGACCTCTCCGTATTTACGGTAAGCGTGCTCGAGTTGAAAATGATGTCCTCAATTGATTGAACGTTATAAGGAACTCCGGATGTCATCGCTCAGGCTCAGTATGCGCTCGACGTCAAGGCGAAAGTGCTTCCTTTCTACGAACAGATTTTCGACATTGAGTATCCCCTTCCGAAACTGGATACCCTGGTGGTAAGAAAGCATATCGATACTTTTGAATAATGATGACTGATGCTTTGAAGGCCCACGACTTCGATGCCGGCGCCATGGAGAACTGGGTAATGACTTATATCATTGGCCCAGTCATAAACTTACGTAGCGATTGGTAGGGGCTTATCACAGGACGTACGAGCGCATTCCTCATGAATCCTGAACGACCTGATATGGCGACCATGCAACGTATCACCGTCTTCCAATCGCATGAAGTTGCTCATATGTGGTAAGTTCATCCTGTTTGACATCGGATACTCTGGTGAATTCCTACTGGAAGGTTTGGTGACATCGCCACGATGGAGTGGTGGGATTACTTGTACTTGAATGAAGGGTTTGCAACTCTGGTGCGCAGACATCTCCCATATTCAGACACCACAATCTTCACACTTGATCCAAGATGGGTGAAGTTATCATTGTCGGTACGTGTCGGTGTCCTCGGTTTATACTTTGCTGACCTCAGTATCGTACTTAGATAAGTGAGGTGACCCCGCCTAGAATGTTATTTCTCATCTGATCTCGCTTTAGGATTTACCCTGAGTGGAAGGTCGACTCTAAATTCATTACTGAGCACTTGAATGACGCCCTCGATCTTGACTCCAAGTTGTCCTCCCATCCCATCGAGGTTCACTGCCCTGACGCGAATCAGATTAATCAGGTAAGCATTCTAAGCATGCAAGGTCCATTAGCAGGGAATCGACGTTGTCCATCTAGATTTTCGATTCGCTCTCATATGCCAAGGCAGCATCCGGTATGTATGAATACGGTGCATATGCCATCTATGCGGATCTGACAGTGGAATCAACGCTCTAGTTCTCCGGATGTTGTGCAACTTCGTTGGCCAGGAGTGTTTCCTCAAAGGCGTGTCGATCTATCTCAAGAACCATCTTTACGGGAACACTGTCACGAAGGACCTTTGGGAAGGTATCAACAAAGCTACCAATGTCCCCGGTGGTGTAAATGTCAACGTTCCAGAAATGATGGACAGCTGGATCATGAAGGTACTCTTTGGCTGCCCTGCCTTGTCGCCACAAACCGCTGATACACTCGGTTACAATGCAGATGGGATTCCCCGTCGTAACCGTAAGTGAAACGGAGCATGGTATCACAGTCCGCCAAGACCGCTTCCTCGAAACTGGCCCCGCCGAAGAAAGGGATAACCAGACCCTCTGGTTCGGCTTGTTGCTTCTACCCTGTGTTCTGGTGGGCTTACCGACGCTTTGCCTGTGTATAGGACTATCCCTCTCGCTGTTGTGACCGCAGATACAGTTGGGAAACCATCAGTTGATAACACAGCGGTGCTATCTACCCGGGAGGCTACTCTTGTGATTGACACCAGCAAACCATACAAGCTGAATGCGGGGACGTATGGCGTTTGTCCGTGTATCTTTCTTTTTGTATCTTTGATTATCGCACTGACAGATAAACAGATAGGGTTCTGTACCCTGAAGAGCGGCTGAGGCGAATCGCGCGTGAAGCATCTGGGGGTGATGGCATCTTCTCTCTGAGTGACCGGATCGGGCTGGTTCATGATGCTATGGCACTCGCCAAGTCTGGACATGCTACTGTGAGCAGTGCACTTACAGTGGTTGATATTTTCAAGAACGAGCGCGAGTGTGAGTGTTTCAGTGCTCTTGAACCTGGGGTCGGTGTTGACTCAGTTGGCGAATTGCGACAGTCCTTGTCTGGGACAGTATTGCAGAAAACTTGACTCTCCTCATCTCGACGTGGTGGGAAAACAAGGAAATTGTTCGAGGTTTGAATGAATTTAGAAGGGCAAGTTCCATGATTTTGATCGTGCTTCCTTACTGGGACTGACCTATCCGAGTAGGAGCTTTTCAAACCGATCGTAGACCGGCTTGGCTATGTCTATTCGCCCTCCGAGCCTGTGGACATTTCGCAACTAAGGACTAAGGCTATTCATCAGACAGCTATGGCTGAGGACCCCGAGTAAGTTCATGCAATGTATGCGTCGGCGGGTTGAGCTAACACGGACAAGCGTTGTTAATACGCTGCAAGGGATGTTCAAAGCGTACATGGAGACCAGGGATGAATCCAAGATCCCTGCGGATTTGTTCAGGACAACGGCGATCACTGTGAGTGAACGTTTTCCAAGTACTGTCTGAATTGTTCGTTGACTACTGTAGGCCGTGAAATACGGTGGAGTTGAGGAGTACAACTTCGTCAAAGCACTTTACGAGGATGGCACAACGTTGCCTTCAGTTGGTATCTCCGCAATGCAAGTGCCCCTGATCGATCTATTGTGCGGTGTATTCACGCGGCATTGTATGCAGGTATGCGATGTGCGCAAGCAAGGACAAGTCGTGCAATGCCGACACCGACCAATTCATCCTTAACAAAGCCCGCAACCAGGATCTGGTCTATTTATTCTCCGGACAACAGATGAACTATGGCACAAGACGAAGCTCTGCCAAATTTGTGATGGACAACTTTGCGACAGTGAGTTCGTATGTCGTCGATCTGAGCGTGGCTGACGACTTTGCACAGCTTGAGGAGCGATACAAGGGCAACTTTTCGTTCAAGAGTGTTATATCGGTGGGTCACTCGGTGTGCGAGTAGTTCCAACATATGACCTTTTTCTTGGTAGACTGCATTCGGTAACATGAGCACGGAAGACGACATCAAGACTATCCACAAATTCTTCGAAGTACGTGCACTGCTTCGTTTGTGGTGGCTCGGTGCTGAGTGTAGAGGTAGAACCGGGATACGTCACGATACCACCTTGCCCTTGCCCAGACGTTGGATTCTCTACGTGCTTCTGTTTCGTGGATCGAGGTGAGTCTTTGGTTGGCGAGTGAGCACTGGCGGTTAGGCTGAAACTGGGGCCCATGTAGCGTTCTACTGGTGACATGTCTGGATGGCTTGAGAAGCGGTAGTTATTACGTAACATTGAAGTACATGATGTTGTTGTATGAGATTCGACGTGGACCCGTATACAACGCTCGAATCGTTTTGATGCCAGCCTTCGACCCAGTCAGAGATGCAGCCCTCAACTCCCCAATCTCTCAGCTGAAACAACTCCCAATTCAAAACTACGACATCGACCTGCCATCCCCATCATCATCCCGTCCATCTTCCTCCCGTGCAACCAACAGCCCAACCATCGCTCGTCGGGCCACAGATTTGGCAGTCTTACTCAACTCGGAACCTCAAGAGCCACGCACCCCGAGCTCGGCGAGACCGTCTAGCTTATCCCATTTACTCCTTGCCAATGACACCCAATCCCCTCTTTCCGCCTCGCCACTCACCGCTTCAAACGGGGATGCGGACAGGTTGGCTAGTGCACTTTCCTTGCGGCGCCGGAGTAATCTCCCGGCCCTCGATATCCCCCGCGAGGACGCACATTCAGAGGATGGACAGACGCACTATTTCTCACGCCAGAACTCGTCAACGCTTTCATCTCGCACACCCTTCCAACCCCAGCAGCCCGACACAGCTTCCCTATCTGCCTCTTCCTCCTCTTCCCGTATATTCCCTTCTTCCCCCCGAATATCCTCTGCTTCTTCGGACCACCCCCCATCCGTCGCTCACCATACCGCATCACCCTCATCCATGCCTCCCCCTCCCCCTCCCCTCTCAAACATCCCCTACAACCCGCGTCACCGCAAAACACCCGCTGGCTCCGTCCTTGTCCCAATGACTCCGCAAGAGATGGAGTTGTACCGACACTATCGTGGCACCGGAACACAGCTCCTCCTTAACAAGCGTAAACGAGATCGTAGCAAGTCTCCGAGTGATGGTCCACCTGCCAAGCGGCATGCGGGAGACGTGGAAAAAGTCGTCGACCACTGTAAGGTTTCCTGTGTACTTCCCCTGTGGTATTTCTGACCGGTACCGTCTCTGCTTCTGCAGACAACATGCGTCCCGAAGTCGGCGTGAAACAACGCATGGATTCCCCCATCATCGGCCTCAAAAATTTCAACAATTGGGTGAAATCAGTCCTCATCACTCGCTTTGCTCACCCGGCTCTCTCTTCCTCTGTGGTATCCCAGTCCTCAGGGCCAAATAGAGGACGTGGCAAAGTTCTTGACCTAGGTTGTGGCAAGGGCGGTGACCTCACAAAATGGGCAAAAGCGCGGATAAAAGAACTGGTTTGTGCTGGTGGGTCATGACCAGCTCCTGTTTGAGCGTGCTCATAGTGTGCAAATAACTCTTACAGATATTGCTGATGTGTCTGTCAACCAAGCTCGTGAGAGATGGCAGACGATGCGTCCACCGCGCTTTGACGCTGCGTTCGCTGCAATCGATTGCTATACGGGGCCTATATCCAACGCTTTTCCACCCGAACGGCTTGCCCAGCCTTTCGACGTGGTCTCTATGCAATTCTGTATGCACTATGCTTTTGAGACGTCACAAAAAGCACGTTGCATGCTCCGTAACGTGAGCCAATATCTCCGCAAGGGTGGGGTATTTATCGGTACTATCCCAAATGCCGATCAATTACTGTATGCATCGTTCTTACTCGATTGCCTGCCGGAAGGATAACTCAGCTCTCAGAGAACGGCTGGACGCATTACCTCCTTCCGCAACTGATCTTTCCTTTGGCAACTCAGTTTACCGAATCCGCTTTGACGATCGACAATCTCGTCCACTATTTGGACACCGCTATTACTTTTTCCTCAAGGATGCAGTCGAAGATGTACCAGAATACATTGTCGATTGGGATAATTTCGTAGGGTAGGTTTCCCCAGTCTGTCATGGGTCGTACCCCTCGCGTCGTGTAATTGCAAACGACTTCCGTGGTTCTGCTTCACCTCCCTCGAAAGATGTTCGCACATCTTCCGCTTTCGAATCGGATGCAGTCGGATGACTGGTCGTTCGGTTTTCTTACTTTTTTTTCTCTATAGTCTCGCTGCGGAATATTCGCTGCACCCGATCTACAAGGAAGAATTTCATCAAATCTTTGCAGAACACTCAGAGCGAGAAGAGTTCAAGGATCTCATGCTTCGCATGAAGGTCGTGGACGCGAATGGCGAGAGCTCGATGAACGAGGATCAATGGGAAGCTGCCAGTGAGTCATTTCACTCGTCTACGCCTTATACACCGTGGGGATGCTGATGTACGGCGTGCCAGACATTTACATTGGGTTCGCGTTTGAGAAACGATGATGGGTATCGGACATTTCCCTCGCGTTCGTTTCCACTGTGAATAATGTATTGCTACCTGTTCTTATATACCAGTTTGCTTTGCGCGTAAAAACATGAGCGATAATCGATAAACCTCTGTACAACAGAATCGACGCTGGAAGGGGATCATGAACCTATTGGGTTCCAAACAAATACGTCCCTATAAGATTACAAAACAGATAGAATGTCGTTCAGTCATAAAGGGGGAAAAAAACGAAAAGGTAAGGTAGAAAAGGGGGTAAATAGTATGTTTCTCCGGCTCTACACAGCTTATTCCTGGCCAAATCCAACGGTTTCCCTGGGAAGAAGCAAATTCGTCAACGAGCGACTGATTGTCGACACGAAAAGACTCACTCTACAGCAAGCGTAAGCTTGTGTTCCAAGCTCGCGTAATCCTTGTAAGGTGGCAGATCAATTCGGTTGAAACATGTATGACTCTTCGGTAACTGTGACGGATCACCCGATTTCTCGATCGTGAATCGTCTGGGGCCGTCAGAGCCTTGGAGATCCTTGAAACCATTAACGGGAATACGTGATGTACCCGTCGCAAATTGCAACAGACGGGATTTGCGTTCGGAAGGCCAACTGCGGATACACTTCCAGAACCATTGGATGACTTCGTCGTTGACCTCGTAACCTCGGTAATCTGTGTGCTTAGTCCAATCATCACTGAAGACAGCCGCGTTTAGCACTGGTCCCACACTAGCGCCGCGGAAACTTACACATCGATCTCGGACATGCCACCAATCAGTAGTTCAAGCTCGCGTTCATCGAAAACGGTGATAAGTTCCTGGGGGATCAACTCGCTGAAGCCTGACATGAAGGCTTCAAATTGTTCCTTGATCCGTTTGGAGATACGATAATCGACCACGGCGTCGACATATTCCTTCTTATTCTCCTCTGTCACAGGATTATCTCCGCCTCCGGGTTTCAGCTCGATGGTAACGAGCTCTCCAAACCGCTCTTCGGTCGTGGTGAACGTCTCATCAATAACATCCGTTATGTCGTTCTCACTGCGCTAAGAATTAGTACCGATGAGGAAGGAGATCTAGAGACCTACAGCATCCAGGTAAGACCACGATGGAGCTCTGCGTCAACAGACTCCAGGTCAGATAGCGTGACCTTCTTCCTCAAGATCATCTTGTAGAAGCTGACGATGAAGTATGCATCGAGGAATCGTCGGTGGAAGATAGCCAGACCAAGACATCGTCCGATGAACTTGAAGTAATTCAAGTGTTCGGGGTTGACACCAGACGCGGGGTTGATCTGCAGCGTGTAGTTGTCGTGGGCAGAGTACTCAAATAGACAATAGAATGGATTGAACATCTCGTGCGAGAGAAGGAAGAAGAATTCTCTGTGACAATATGAGAGTCCGCGACCTATTTCCGACAATTACTACGCACCTGGAAAGACCTCCATAGTCTAAACCATCCTCGCCATCGAACTTGATCATTAGGCGCTTCTTCAGGTCGTTGGAGGTCTGCCTCATGATTTCTGCATAACTGTCCTGGAAGATGTGATTTCGCCTGACTTTGATCTGGCAGTTACCAGGCTGTGCACGCATAGCCGGTTGGCTGCGGAAATAGATGAGCTTCCTTCGGAAATCACGTTTGTACTGTGGCACATTCGTATCCAAAGTAGATGGAAGACGAGGATCGTCCCAAGTCGTGGTCTTTGTGTTGTGATCGACAAAGTACACGCGTGCAGTCGCGGTAAGGCGCATCTCCCATCCAGAGGGTAATGGTCCAAGCTGGGAGAAAGCTTGAGGCTGCAGAGCAGTGTTTTGGGTGGTGGGCCCCATGACACGAATGATCGTCTGCCGACGGGGGTCAACCCATGTAGTTGTGCGGGTGTTGTGATCGACAAAGTAAGGTCGGCCCTCAGGAGTGTACCTCTCCTCCCATCCAGCTGGAAGACTACCGGTAACGGCGGTAGTTGTGTGACTGGTTGCCGCAATTGGAGCTGATGAAGTATTATTCGGCGGAGGCGGAGGGTTGGCGGAGGTGGGACGCTGGACGTTCGACTGTGAGTTGGCGTCCACCATGTCATCGGCTAGAACCCGACGGGAGTGCTGATCCCTAGCTGCATTCGTCTCGCTGTCCTGGTTATTAGCGTTCACGGCTTGGTTGGGGGATGGCCTGTTCCAGGTGGTGGTTCGAGTGTTGTGATCGACGTAGTAAGTTCGGCCTAATGGATCCAAACGACGTTCCCACCCAAGAGGCAGTGGACCATATTGGTCGACAGTGGGGTTGAAGTTTCTTTGTTGGTTAGCCGCCGATGCTCCTGAAGCCGCTGCAGCAACTGCAGCGCTAGCCTGCTGAGCAACAGCAAGTGCGCCTGCACCAGCGGAACTGACAGGACGGTTCGAGGGTTGGGAGGGTGATTGGTCCTGGCCAGTATGACCGGACGCGGCAGTTGGAGTATGGGAATTTGACACCAGGGGAGTTGCTGCGGCCTCTGCTGCATGTGAGCTAGGAGTTCGAGACAAAGCACTACCTGAGGCACCAACGCCACCAGGTGAGAGTGAAATATTGGATTCGTTCATGCCCATGTCAGCCAGTGCTGTGGTGACACCCTGCACCTGCGGGGGACCGGGGTTGGATATAGGTTGGTTGACGTTGGTGGACAAATATATGATGAGCTTTCCGTGCACAACAAGGTTATCGTTGGATTTTTTCAGATCCAAGGTTAGCATTTCTAGACAGAGGTGAGTTCATCCAAGATAGGGAGAAACTCGACGACGGGCGCTTACCATGGCCGCCCAATTCAAGATCAAGGACATCGCTGACTCTGACATTGACCACTCCAAGGAAGCCTTGGTCGCGTCTTTTGAACTTGCGCTGGTCAAATATCTGGACTGCAACGACGGAGGAATCCTTGACAGTGCTGTACTCGTGAGAGGTGAGAAGAGTATGTTGTGGAAAGGGTGGAAACTAACATGTCAAAGCTCTCGTTCCAATAAGGATTGAGAGTCCTCTTGATCACGCTCGTGGTATGTGTTTGCTCTGCATCGACGGTAATGACAGCAAAAGGGTCTGGAAGACGGAAGACATCCCGCTTCGATAGACCGTCTGCGGCAACGACTGATGGATGGTCAGTGTTGAGATGGTGATTACGAGGGACAGAACATACCCGTTATTCTTATTTTCTTCCTGCTATGTGGATATGAGCGAAGTGATGAGTGTGAGATAGAAAGTGAATACTGACAGATGGGCAGGTGTCGACATCGGATTGAGCAAAGGATTGAGTCTAGCTCGATGCAGATAGCCTGTGCTCAGTGAATGGGTCTCTGGCGATCGTGAAATTGATGTCGTTGGATGTTGACGACGAGGAGGACAACGACAACGGCGAGGACAAGACGGAGCCCGTTTTTAGACACCGCCCGCAGTGTGTCATTCGGCAGATTCGGCATCAAGTCTACTTGTTCTACAACTACTATAGTACTACTACATGATAGTGGGCGGAGGACAAGATATCGGAATCTTGGGTCACTTGGAGTTCGGGGGTAAAACAGATGTCTTCCGTCCCGACGTGTGCCATTGACAGGATATAATATACCACCAACTTTTTCCTGCGCCGGACTAACGGAAGACTTGGGTGAAGGCATTGGTGGTCTCTCCCGAAAAGGATGCTGCATTAGGTCACATTGGGTCAATAGTCGAGCACAACTAGTCTACCATATCATCCCTTGCACGAATCCCCCCTACGTCCTTGTAGCAAGCGCAGAAACCATGTCTGCAGTAGACTCACCTTTGCACCTTGTGAGTTCCATCGCGGTGGACCATGTCCATTGCTCAGGTGGCAAGTTCTACAGGCACACCAACACGCTGCGAACGCCGAAGATTTCCTCAACGAAGGGCTCTTGATCCCAGCAGCAGAAGAACACACAAAGGCTGCAAGGGCCTTTCTGTTATGCGAAGAGAAATCGAGCAATAGCAACGTACTTCCCTTCAACTCGTCATGCTGTGCCCCTTAGTGATTCGTCCTTGCAGACAAAGCGAACCCTCCATATGCTGTACAATGATCACAATAAGGCGGCGAAAGATCTCGAGCGAAGAATCGTCAAACTAAGAGAAGAGAACAAAGATCCAACTCTGCCACAGAAGACATCGCCTGCTCAGATGCGAGCCGAACGGAGTGCTTCAGGGCCAAGTGGAGTACCCAATGCCATCCATCCAGCTCCATCCCCTCCACTGCTTCCAACCGGTTCCTTACGATTAATGGACTCGCAAAACAACGTCGACGAATCGTTCATGGTTCTTGGGCAACGGGTACGTCAGATATCGCTCTACGTCTTGTCTGAAACAGTTGATCGTTACATCCTCTCTGGGAACAGTCTGATCCGGGTGACGCTTTCAATAACTTTTGGAGAATCATGGAAGGCATGCTGGACAATCTTTCCCAGCCTGTCGCATTCACTACCGCTCCCCTCGGAACAGAGCCCAGCTTCTTGGGAAAGAAGGGGTTGCAACGAGATGGTAGCTCAAGCAGTGACACTGAGCGTGACGAACCGTTTGTTTCCAAGTTTTCTCGGAAACTCGGACTAGATGGGAAATCAAAATCGAGTATGTTTCACTGCCATGTCCAGGTCAATAATCCCACTCATGTCATTGATGCAGGACAAGATGTAGTTCTGGAAGAAACAGATGAGGAAGTATTGGTAGACGAAGGTATGTCCTTTCGTTCTCCGACGAAATCACTTTCGTTACAATCCTCCCGTTGGGTGAAGGTGACGACCTATCAGAATCTTTCTGTTTAATTCCCTCCGAGTCGGAACCGTCGGCTTTGAGACGAGAAAATGCTTCCCTCAAACAAGAGTTGGGAGAGATTCAGAGACGACTCGCAGCGGCGGAGCGCGTGATACAGTTACGAAAGGAACAAGATCAAATGCTGCGGGATAGTATAGTGCTGGCGCGGCATCAGGTGGGATTCTCTCCGCGGATACCTCTCTACACACACTGACCAATGTGTCTTAGGCACAACGCGCTATGGGTGCTTCGCTCGTCTTACAGCGGCCAGGCGGCCAACAACCGACGGTCGATCTCAATGCTCTTAATATTAACATACCGGCCGTCCCCGCTCCTATGGCAGCGCTAAATGCAGGGCGTGATCGGGAGGCACAGCTCTTACGCCGGATCAGGGATCTAGAAGAAGAACTTCGAGTCGCACGCACAGATAATGATAAACAGGTTAGCTATGATTCTGACAGATATTCTCATTGTCTGAAATCTTTTTATCTCACAGAAAGTCATGATTGCACGTTTCCGGGAACGGTGGGAGAAACTCAAAGAGTCAGCAAAACGAAAAAAGGATGCCAAGGCTGCCGCCGATGCCGCGAAGACTGGCATCCGTGAGCGCATTGAGGAAGAACCTGAAGCAGAGCAGGAGTTGGATGAAGCCGGCCACGCCTAGCAGTTTTCTGTCGCCTTTTGGGTCCACTGCATTATTTATTATTCTCCAAATCACATTGTATCACTACTCAGATATATCCAGAATTCAATGTCGACGGTGAAGTGAGAACACTCCAGCGCGTAGGCACTGCAACATGAGCACCGCCATGCAATGTAGGCGTTTCACAAAAAGTGCACCTCCAGAGAGGCGATGTCCGTTGCTTAATTGATCTCGCTAAGTATTGAAAACGTGTCACAAATGCGACTGCGGACATGAGAATAGCCTGGAATCGGGGATCTATAACAGGGGGGGATTGCCTCAACGTTGTAATGATTAGTTGCAACGCAGGCGGAGATGATCAACGATGCGGCGAGCGTGTGGAAAGAAGTGAGCCGTTCATGAGAACTTGAGGATCGAGCGAATATCGCTCCTGTATAATTGCACCGAGGTTGGTGCTATCTAGTCAAGATCTGTAACTTACACACACTGGAGGTTTCCAAACCATTGAGTCATCGCCACATTCTGACAGGCGAGACGCACCATACGCCTTCACGGGACTCACCATAACATGTGGGGTGCACATTCGAACCCTTTGAATAATAGAAAGTTCACAGGCAGTCGACATCGACATGAGATGGGAGCGGAATTGGCCAAGTTTGACTGTGATGTGCAATATCAACGGAATAGGCCGTAATCGACGATACGAAATGAGAGGACTAGTGAGTTGAAGTCCGCTGAGATAGCGGCCATAGCATCTTTTCCTACCGCACCTCCGTCTTCTGAGTGTGTGGGGATGTTCGCGGATATCACCAGGTCGACGTTTGCCCGCTCGGATTTAACACGAAAGAGGGCCATCAATATCTCCACCTCGTCCGGAATCTTTGAATTGAATTTGCGGATGCTTTGAGTTCCCTGCAGGACGGTGGCATGCGGTTCGACCCCGTTATCTTTCACAATGGGGTCTTGCATCGTGCTTGTGATCGCGTTGTTATCATGGGCTAATGCATTGAAGTGGAACCTGTGAAAGAGAGGACGAATGGGTGAATATCGAGACAAGAGGAGGGACAACGAAATCTACTTTACTGCTTCCTCGTCCCCCTCCTCCGATACGCGTTCAAGAACCTCGACGATGATGGAAACGCCAGACTCGGGATACAAAAAGACTTCTTGATTATCCGGAACTTGACGCACAGCACTGATCACGGATGAGGATCACCACACAACTGAAATCGATGACATACGACGCATCTACAAGGCGAGTTGGCAGCGAGGCTGTGATTGCACCACCGAATAGGTTTCTCGAGGTCATCGTATGCTAATTGTAAACTCTGTGTACTAAACTCTGTGTAAAACTAGGAGGTATGAATCACGTGAGTCGTGTATGCGCGGTTGAATGTACGCAGTGAACAACGCGATCGTGTTTGGCGTTGCGACGATGCATCCCACAGCAGACAACTACGGAAATGCTCGTTCTGGTCTACCTGTGCCTACCACCATCAAGAAGCCTCCCATGGCATCTTCAATGCGTATAAGCCTTGCCGGTCGTGCACCATATCCCCCCTCTGCGGCTGGCCCAAGTTCTAATCCACGGCAGTCAATATACAGATCACAAGCTGTCAATCCACTTCTCCAGAGCACAACTAAACCGAACTATGGTCGGACACCTCTCAACAGGTGGGTACGCAGCTTGTTTCCGTTACTCTGCGATTTGTAACCCAGATTGTACTGTCGCTAGCTCAACGCGTCGTGGATCTATGTGGGGTGGTGCTGCTGCTCTTCCTGCACCCTCAGGGAGCCAAGTACTCAAGGACCCTCGGCCAATTCGCGAGCGCTCGTATCAAGCCAAAATGCGTCAGGAGATATTCTCCTGGCTTCAGGTTACAGACTACGAAATATCTATGCAAACATTGACGAGTATTACTGGAAAGGATTACCGAGCGATGTTCCAGCATCTCGTGAACACCATCGACTCATCATACCCCTTCGACCCCAAGATGCGCTTCGAGGACGAGTTTCAACCGGCTTTGAAAGCACTTCGATACCCGTTCGCTTCTCAAATAGACAATAAATGGTTGGCTGCACCCGGTAGTATGCATTCATGGCCCGCTTTGCTTGCTGTGCTCCATTGGTTGGTAGAAATGGGCAAGGTGAGTTCTCCTTGCAATATAGCACTTCGTCCGCTCAGTCAGTTATTAGGCCCGACTACATTACCTGGAATCCGACGACCCTACACTACAAGTCATGGACAGAATTCCAGAAGAATTCCACGACTTAGTACATCATCAAGCCCTAGCCTTTGACTATTTTGCCGAAGCATACGTCGCGTTCTTTCACGGTGCGGATATCTTCGAGGAGCAAGACAAAGCTTTAGAAGCACGTTATGGTTGGACCGTTGTTTTATGTTTGTCATCGAGCCTCACCCTCATTCTAGCGAAAAAGAATGAAAGAGTGGTAAATGATCTCGAAGAGCAAAGGGAACGCCTGGCCCGAACCAAAGCAGAGTACGATCAACTTTATTCATCTGCGGTACGTAGCACGATTTGACGACGAGTTTTATCTCAAGCTCGCGCAGGCTCCTCTCGAAAAGTTGCAAAAAACGCTTGGCTTTCTCGTCAGTGACAGGGCCAAGTTCCACGACGTTCTGCAGCGATTCGAATCTCGCAAGAAGCATTTAATTGACACTATCGCACATGAGAAGGCTGAACTTGGCGTTCGAAGTATGCCGTGTATAAAGTCCATGACATGTTCTAATGTTCTCGTATTCTAGCTTCGAATTTGGAGCAGCTTAAAAGCGAGCACTCGAAACTAGCAGAAGTGGTTAAAGTGCAAAATCTAACACCCGAGGAGGTTATCCGCATGAACACCGACCACGAAACGTTGGCCCGGAATCTTGAAGATCTCAAACATAAATTATCGGAAGCCCAGAAATCTGTCATGTCCTTGGAGGTATTAATGACGAATCGTGGGGCCGCTGCAGAAGAGGCTCTAGACTTGTACACAAATCTTCTCTCCTCCCTCGGACTCTTTCCACCTATACCTCCACCCCTCCACGGAGTTGACCTCACGCTCCAACTCAACACCGCGACTTCTAATCTTCAGCAAGTTCTCACAGGCTCTGACATCCGGAAAGTGATCAAGCCAGCTCTCGGCACGGTGGCAGAAGCCAAACGGACTGAGCGTGCCGACGTGGAAAGCGAGCGGATCAAGGTGGACAACGAACTCGACCAATTAACATTGGAGTGCGAAAACGTGGATGAGGAAGTTCGAGAGATCGAAAAAAAGGTAGTGGTGTTGAATGAACAAGCGGATGACCTCCGAGATGTAAGTCCCTTGGTCCATCATTTTCCGTGCGCGCCAGACCGTTTGCGTTGCTGCGTTAGGCGTCCCAGCAGGAATCAACGGTTAGCAATGCCGAGGCTGCCCGCCTCGAGAGGGAACTCGCACACGCACGCACGGCAGCATTATCGAGTGGGATGGGTGTGAAATCACGACTTCAGGCCCTGCAATTCGAGTAAGCTCTGTGTCCAAACGCGATTTTTCTGTCATTCAATCCACAATTCTAGCTATCGCGAACAAATTGCCAAGGTCGCACGACTAAAAGATGAGACTATTCGAGCGATCGTCAAGAACAGTAACGAAATAGGATTGTTTAAGGAAGAGGTTTCTGCACAGCTCAGGCAACTCAGGGACTTTGTAGAGGAAGGTGGATGATATCTATGGTTAATTTAAAGTGTATTGTCACTCTATCTCAGGCTGTATTGCATATCATCATCGGTATCGATTCTATCCAACAGATTCATCGGGACAACAGGTTCGATCCCAAGGTAAGTCCCATGAATGTTTTCACACCAAGATTTGAAGGAGACTCCTAAAATACCAGAACATACGGCGAGTGCCGTCGCGAATAGTACGAAACACATAAATAAGTGGTTGATGATACACATGTTGGTCGTAAAGTCTTTGTATATCATGCAGTCGTCAATACGGGTTTAGATCAGACAGTATTCCAGGATTTCTCCAGGCCTCCCCATCCATTGCCATCGCCTGTTGGGGTTGATAGATGTATTAGGCTCCAAACGGATTCCGCGCCGGGCAAGCTCGATGACGATGCGCGCAACATTTCGGGTGTCCTAATTTAACGCGCGGGAGAATAGGTGATACTGTCAACACGGCGATCGCATAACAAATGGCGAAATGATATGTACTGACGTCAATGCCACAATGTTGTCTCCCTTGAAACGGACCTATTCCAAGTGCACGTAGTTGCTGTGGTATGTTCAATGAACGGAAGTGGTGACTAGGCCCAAGCTGCTGGTTGGAGCTAAGCGATGGAACACCCGGGGAACCGGTACCAGAGCTTAGACATACCTTTGCTCTGACTTGCTGACTGCCAGTTGCTCCACCTGATGCTACCCAGACGGAGACGACTCTTCGTACGTCGAGAACATCGCCTCTTAGCCATGACGGCATGGGTATCTGTCAAACAAAACGTGGCGTACTTGAATCTCGGCTGAATAGAGTATTTGTTCGCAAGAATACCAACGTTTGAAATAAAGCACTGCTTCACTACAAAATCCCGTACGTCGAACGGCCCATCACTGCACCAGCAGAACCGCTGCAAGGGTTTGCCATTCTTGGGATCGATTAGGCCATGTTGGGCTAAGAATCTCGCAAACATCTTGAGGACCTTGGGAAAAGTGGGTGCATAATCAACTTGTTCCTATACATGAACTGTGATGGGACCGAGAGAACGAAGGAGACGAAGACGAACTTGAGTTATTCCAGTCAAATCTGTACAGAACTGGGTCAGTTGGGGTCTCCATGTGGGTTTGACAAAGCTGCGAAATTCGTCGACAATTTCTAATCGACTGGCTTTGCCCTTGGCAAATCTATCTTTCCAACGCAAAAGACAGACTGGCCATTCCTTTATTTCCATATGGTTATGAACAAAAGATAAGAGAATGAAAGCGAGAGGCATACAATAATCTCATTTGGCCAGTCGAAGCCAGCACCCTGGAAGCATGTTGCCTCGACATCGAGGACGAGGAAAGCATCGTATGATTGCTTCACACAAGCTGTCTCTATTTCGGGGGAGTCTGGGAACTGTTCCTGATTGAGGTGAGAGGTTGAGACATTCAAGTCCTCGAGCACATGAGCGGGTGGTTGATAAAGTATAGAGGGCATCTCGGGCGAGCCCCGCCGTGGGTTAGAGGGAATATTTTTTCGTGGGGAAGGGGGGTTTTTAGGATCTTTGACCGGTGCTCGATTCGGTTCTTTGAGAGATCTAGAGATAAGGAGGAATAAAGCGAAAGGGAGTAGAACGAGGATTACGAGGGAAGTAGGGTGTATAGACTGGGTTACTAATTTGGAGACAAAGGAGAGCATGCAAGAGAGAGGGAAAGGCAAAAGGGCTGACCAGGGGGACATTTCAGCGTTCCCCTGCGTCGTGGCCAAGGAGGGGAGCGTGTTAGACTCATGTTCAGGTTTCAGCTACTCCTGGGCAGACATATGACCTCCATTCTTGTCATTTCTTGTCATTCTTGTCATGTCACATATTTCCAATGTTTGACTTTTTTTTTTTTTTTGATATTTTTTATTTATTTTTATTTGGTTTCCTCGGTGCCACACGGCAAGACCCGACCCGACCCGGCCGGGAGCGGAAACAAAATATTCAACGTCGCCGGACTAGTACTCACATAGTATACACAGCGATAGTCTGCATCGCATAGATGAGTGGCCAGCACGGCGATGATCTGGAGGACGACTTCGTCCCAGATGAGCTCATCGCTTCGTCCGGAGAGGAGGACACCGTCTTTGACGCTCGGCCAGAGACAGGCGATGATATACAGGGCCTACTCAGCGCAGACGAAGAAGAACAGGACGAACCACCTGCCAAGGATAAAGCCAAATCAGCAAAGAGGAAACGTAGAGAGAAGGAAAAGGAAAGACGGGCAAAGGTCACTCCTACTCTCCCGTGTTCAACCATATCGTGACCGACAATCCATCACAGAAGCGGAAACTCGCAGAAACAGTGGGGACCATCGAAGCACCCTCGATAGCCACAGAACCACCTCTCAAGATTGCGGACTATATGGTGGCCATGCAAGCCAAGGTCTTTTCAAAGCTGTCCGCACTTGAGCTCGATGAAATGCGTATACCCGGTGAGCTCATATGCCCCATCTGGTTCCCCGTGTTCTCAGTTAAACTGTAGATAGACACAGCAATCATGGACACGACTCAATGGACGGAATCGAGGTCGTTGGATCATCTGGCTGATTTCATCATGCAAGGTATTCCAATACTTATTCGCTTCCCCTAACGTTTCAATGAACCATCAATCATCCGCATAGCTGCTCCAATGTTGCACAAGCGGCTCCTGCAGAGGTCCAAGGCACCAGGTGCACCGACTTTGCTGTTCATTGCTGGAGCAGCCCTCCGGGTAGCCGACGTGACCAGGATTCTCAAGGATAAGAGACTGCGCGGCGATAAGGGTGGAGATGTGGCTAAGCTTTTCGCAAAACACTTTAAGCTGGAAGAACATGTTTCTTATCTCAGACGGTCAAAGATTGGCTCCGCTGCAGGTACACCAGGAAGAATCGGGAAACTGCTTTGTGAGACAGGTAAGTGAATGAACAGCGGTGCCGAGTTGGGAATTGATCGTTTCCCAATCATTCCCAGACGCATTGTCGGTATCGCAGCTTACGCATATCATTCTCGACATCTCCTTCCGGGACTCGAAGAAGCGCAATCTGTTCGATATCCCAGAAACGCGGGACGAGATATTCAAGTTGGTCCTTGGGGCCCCGAAGGTTCTTGAGAGAATCAGGCAGGGTGACATACATGTTGTGCTCTTCTAGCAATTATCCACCGGCGACCCAACCGTGTCAAGTTACTTGACATGGGAAGATGAGTATGCGTAAAGCGAGGTTAAAATACGTAGATAAAAGTACCATAACGACTTGTGAATCTAAAAGCCTTTCGGGTTTACTCTTAATGTTAACTGTGGGGGAGAAAATGAGAAGAGCGCTCCCAGAGTATGGAACAAGAACTTGCCCTCGTCCATTTTGGCACTTTGTGAATACCCTTCCTATACCCACGGGATGTTTTGCTAAAGGCGGTGTATTTGTTCTTTGGGTCCATTTCGTGCTCCTTGGGCAATAGCAAGGCGCGGTCCTGGAGCGATTTTTCTCGTGGTTAGATGTGGACCGAGGCTAATGTAGCTTGCTCACCAAGGCTTTGCACTGGATACCACTGGCGCGAACGGTTTCAATGACGGTGTCAACCCGCTTGAGGCGGGCACGCGCATTCGCCTTGCGCGTGACTGACAACTTCCATGGTGTCTTCCTGTGCCAATAGTTTCAGTATGTTGGACAACCTAGCACGCATTCGACTGACCATAAGAGACCGCTGAATGCGACAGACGTTGGACGGAACGCACCAAACATGTCGACGGCCTTGAGTTGCAGTTTCCAAGAAAGCGAAAGCGGAAATATAATGCCGAGAGATGCCGATCTCATTTCAACCTCCGACAAACCAGACTTCCTCACCGTCTTTGACGACGACGACGACCACAACAACAGCGACGACGACCGCGTTGGACACGATGGCCGTAGAGACACAGACAATGACCGTACTGAACGGGATCCCCTTCAATGGAGACGCTGGCATAACCAAAGAGCCTTCTCTCAGATTTGCCAGTGGACTCATTCTGCCTCCACCAGAAATCAAATGTGAGCGTGCTTTATTCGCCGAAAGCATACACTCTCTAACGTATATCTTCAGCTGTTATTGATCGAACCGCTCTGTTCGTCGCGCGCTCGGCCAACCCCCCACAGTTCGAGGACAAAATTCGCGAGAACCAGCGTCAGGATCCCAAGTTCTCGTTCCTCAACCCTGCGGACCCTTACCATGCTTACTACAGGCATCGTATGGAACGAGTATCTGCCGGTGAGGACTTGGAGGAGGCGACCCAGGAAAAGGGGAAGGCGGAGGAAGGAGTGAAGACACCTGTAGTGCAAGAAGATCTCGGGGTGGAACCACCACAGCCTCAGTTCGTCATGGACATGCCAAATATCAGCCCAATTGATCTGTGAGTGGCATACCACTTGATGGGATCCACATTGACCTCACTTTTTGCCTAGGGATATCATGAAACTGACTGCACTCTTCACGGCTCGCCGTGGCCGTCCGTTCCTCGCTACCCTTTCACAGAAAGAAGGGCGTAACTATCAGTTCGACTTCTTGCGACCTAATCACTCGCTTTTCGGCTATTTTAACCGCCTGGTCGAGCAATATCTCAAAGTCCTATATCCAAGCAAGGAGATTCTGTCGCATCTTAACGAGCGTGCCCAGGAAAGCTCTCAATGGAAAGCTCTGGAACAGTCGAAGAAATACGCACGGTGGGAACGACTGAAGCGGGAGATGGATAAGAAGAGACAGGATGATCAAGAAGCAGAGAAATGTACGTGTTGATCCACTCCTCGTTTCATCACTGGCCCTGACTTCACTCGTAGTGGCCTTTGCCGAAATTGACTGGCATGACTATGCTATTGTCCAGACAATCGAGTTCACCGTCGCTGACGCAAATTCGGAACTTCCACCGCCGATGAGCGTACAAGAAGTAGAAAGTATGACACTGGCGCAAAAACGTATGGCCGCGATGATCATGGAGACCACCGCCGACGACATCGAAGCTCATCGTGCAAGACAAGCAGCAGCAGAGGCAGAGGCAGCGGCTGCTGTTGGTGGTGTGGGTGCTCTTGCAGACGGCGAGGACGCCGCGATGGAGCAAAGTGACGACGAAGCCGATGAGGCGCAACAGAGGATGCAGCGTGAAGAAGAAGAGAGGATGCGGGAGTTGGAGCGTGCACGGGCTATTCAAGCCAGTGCGAACGCTGCAGGTCCAATAAAGATCAAGTCCGATTATGTGCCCAAACGTAAGTCTTATATCTCACCCTTGGTGACTGCACCATTCTAACGATTTGTGACAGTCGGCGCCAAGAAGTCGTCAGCCCTAACTACTTGTGCTATTTGCGGTCAACAAATTCCTGTGGACGAACTGGACGAGCACATGCGTATTGAACTCTTGGATCCCAAGTGGAAATCTCAACGAGATGTTTTGGAGGCTCGCAAAGTTCAGGCCTCGGAACTGCTACGAGGCGCCAATGTGGTTTCATCGCTTAAGGACCTCGCTCGTACTCGTGTTGATATCTTCGGTGCTGAGGCTGATGAAGAACGTCGGAAGAAGGAAGAGGAGGAGGAGCGTGAACGTCGCAAGGAGAAGGAGAAGGTCGTTTGGGACGGTCACACAGCAACCAAAGTCAGCACCATGGACAAGTATTCCCTCAACGTCAACTTCGACGAGCAGATCGCCGCTATTCATCGTGCAAAGGGTCTGGGACCACAAGACGCCAATGCAATCGGCCCTGGCATTGGACCGGCCGCAGCTCCCCCCCCTCCGATGACCACGCTTCCACGAGCTCCCGCATCATTACCAGCGCCACCCATTCAGGCTCCAGGATCTCATCCGGCGTATTCCGCTGCAACTGTATCGTCCGGGCCTCAACCAGCCTCCGCATATCCCAACCAACCCCCACCGGTGATGTTACCACCACTCCACTACCAGGGACCTGATGCTGTACAACCCTTTGGATTCCAGCCTCCCCCTCCCGGTATGCACCCTGCTCGCATGGCCGGTATGCCCGGTGGTCCTCAGGTCGGCATGGTAAGGAGCGCTGATGAAATGGACGGTCTTGAGGAACAACCCCAAGTGAAGAGACAAAAGATTGCGAAACTTCCCGGTGGCGCACTCTATCCAGAAGCAGACTGGATCAGCATGCATCCTTACACAATCTCCCTCAACATTCAACTGCCCAGTGATTCTTCAAAGCCAGAGTGGAAACTTGATGGGAAGATGGTCACCATCTCCGATTTGCCACTTACGCTACTTGTCTCGACGCTCCGTGATCGATTCATTCAGGCAACGGGCAGCACGTTATCTGCTTCAAAAATTCGAATATCGTATATGGGTAAAATGCTCACGAATTCTAGCACGATCGCGAGCTATAATTTGGAGGACGAAGATGCCGTTGTGCTAAGCGTTAGTGCAGGGAAGAAGAAGTGATCGTTCGCTGTTCTTTTTCTATCGCTCTGGATCCGCCTTTGTTTGTGTAATGTAGTACATTTTTGAATGCATGAATGCATGGCATATGCGCTGTGTGTCTACTGTAAGAATTGCTACTGAACTATGCAGGTGATGTAACCGTCGATAAATACGTGTACGTGAATATTGTAATTGATGAGAGAAGATGCTGACGAAACGAACCAAAAGCCCTGCAAATACCTAATACCCAGCAGTTGAATGATAACTTAACGATGAACGACCAATGTCCCCAAAGAACCGATGTGCCCTGTCCCACGTAAGACCCTAAATGCCCGAAATAATTGAGAAAGCGAAGAGAACGGGACGTCCTAATGCCGTCCCTCATGCCCAAACGTTTCTTCAAAGTCGCTTCTTGCGACGTAAAGGTATAAGCGAAGAGGTGTTGGTTAGGTGCGGGGAGATTGACCGGAACCCGTGCCAGTGTACAGCCCACACTTGGCCG